>VZTB01016428.1:3387-38436 GCA_013397245.1 Thryothorus ludovicianus
TCCGGCCATGTGAATGAGGCTCCGGCCATGTGAATGAGGCTCCTCCGGCAGCCCCGGGGCTCGGCTCCGGCCGGGTGAGTGCGGCTCGGCCCCGGCCGGGCAGCCCCGGGCTCGGCTCATGAGGCCGCTCCTGACCCGCTCGTGGTTCCGTCCCTCGCGTATTGGAGAGCTGCTCTCCCGGGGAGGGGTATGCGAAGTAAATTTATTTATGCCAAGTAAATAAGCGGGAAAATCCGCTTAAGCTATGGGCAGTCGTAATGACGTTTCTGTGAGACAAAAGCAAAAAAAAAACCCCAAAGTTAAAAAGACAGAAGGCTGCGCTTTAGTCAGTGGTCCCGGGCGGGTGGCTCCGTTGGCGGTCGTAAGGATTAATGAGGAAAATCGGTGCCGAATTCCCCGCCGGGTTTGGGCTTTGCGGAGATCTTTGGCACCGGGGTTTAAATCCTCGCCTCACCCTGCCTTGCTGTGGGTATTAGAGGCTGTTTTCCTGTGCCTTATAACTCGCACTTAATCGATCTTTGGTTCAAAAACAGCTTAAGAACTTTTTAGCTTACGCTTAAAGGGTGTGTGAGAGGTGCCCTGCAGGGTGAGACCCCTGGCCCCTGTAGCCCAATATTCCCTCCAAGAGCAGCAAAAGGAGATGACAATTACGGAGATTTTGTCGGCTTAAGCACTTCAATACTCATTTGTTCGCAGGGCTGGAACACATTTTGCTGATTAACTCAAAATGTAGCAGCAAGAAGGCCCCAGCTTTACAGACGGTTAAGGTGCCGAGGAGCAGTGGTGAGTAACGAGGAGCTTGTCCCTGGAATTGTGTCAAATAGTTGGTAACATTTGTGACACAACTTTTGCTTCAGTGCTTTCCTTGAAAAGGGAGAAGCTTTTGTGTTCAGTTTCTGCAGGTTCTCCTCCCATCTCAGTTCATGCATCACTGGTGAGTCATGCAGCTGCTGCTGCTGCAAAATCTGATTTTGCAGTGCTAGGTCTTACAGCTCTTTTAGGGACAGATTGTTCTTTCCCAGTATGGATTGTTGCTTGGGCCTCTCATCTCTTTTTAGAAGTAATTTCTCTCTATGATGTATTTGTTGGATAAAAGCGTTTAATTTCAAAAGGACACTTGTCAAGTTATTTTATTTTTTTGTTTTGTGATTGAGCTGAAATTTAAAAAGATTGTTACATTAAATTCTTCATTGGATAAAAGTCTCTACAAAGATGACAGTGTTTCAAAGGTAGATTATGCTTTTTTCACTTTTTGGAGCTCACCTGGAATAGTACCTCTTCTCAAAGAAAGAAAACTAGTTTTTGGCTCATCTGCATGTGTGGAGCAATTTATTTGAAGAAACTCTGGAAATTAATATATTATCTTCCTCCATGGAAGGGATATGAGAGTGATTCTCCTAATTCTGTTAAAATTCTTGTGAAGTCTCACTAAGCTGTAGAGGATAAGTGCTTTATACTTCAACCCTGGAGCTTCCTTCTCTTTCCCACCATCTTAATTTCAGAGTTTCTTTTGTTAATTATGTTGGCCTTTCATTAGTCTATCACAGCATCTGCTACAGCTAATTTTTCCATCTTTGAGACCTTCAGTCTATACTTAATTATTGTAGACAGCTGGAAATTACAGTTGAAATGGAATCTGTTTAAAAGTTCATATCTGAGGTATAAATGTGAACACTAATGAGCATCTCTTTGATTTTATATATATATATATCTGATAATTGTTTGTTTTCAGTTTTGGACCGAGTACAGAGCTTTTTACCACGGATAGCCCAGGCAAATGATGAGCTCAAAAGAAAAATGGTAACAGCACCTGCTCATCAATTTGATATTGAACATCTAGACAGCAATACAGAAAAAGTTATAGAAATGGTAAATACATTTTTTATTTTAATATCAATCTAGGTGGGATTAAAATAACGCTCTGATCTTAGAATGAGTAATGTGATAAAGTGAAGTCTTTAATATTTTCTGTGAAGTCTTTACCATAGTCTGTGATTTGCTGATTCTAAACCTAGCTATATCTTTATTAGATGATTATTTGGTTGAAATTTACATCCTGATTTTCATACTTGCAGTATTTAATCACAGGGCATAAAGTAGTT
Source organism: Thryothorus ludovicianus (assembly GCA_013397245.1). Lineage (NCBI taxonomy): Eukaryota > Metazoa > Chordata > Aves > Passeriformes > Certhiidae > Thryothorus > Thryothorus ludovicianus. The sequence goes on from VZTB01016428.1 coordinate 5,490, forward strand.
TAAGAACAGAATAAGACATACTTCTGAATTGACAACTCTGAATCAAAAGTTACAAATGTATTTTAAATGTCTCCTAGGTGATTTGGTTTAGAAACTGAACAATCTAAGGCCTAGTAAAGCATAACACAAGGCTTTAGTGTAAGAGTAACAGCTGGCTTTCAGCTCTGCTCTGTTGGTATTTTTAGGAATTACTAGATCTTGGGTTTAGCAAAGTTATTAGTGTTGTTGTGATCCTTTGTTGCTGGTATTTGTCTATTTATTTATGATCACATAAATATTTTCTTTCTGGTTTTAACTGAAGTGCTGCAGCCACACACATGTATAAGAAAACTTTATTATGAAGGTGATATATGTGCATAACCCAGCCAAATGGCTTCTGGCTAAGCAGACCTCAAAAATTATGGCTCTGTATATGGATATATGAGATCCCTTCAAAAAATATCCTGTGGTTTAAACTGCTTGCTGTTTTAGAGTAGTTGTAGTGCCCTGAATACTATTACATTATAAAATATGAACTATATTAATATATATAGCTACATGTTTGTATATTTGTCACAATCCTTTATACACTAAATGATTTAGTTTGAATTTTTTACTGAAAAGTAGTTTTGATGCCTGCTGCTCATCAGTTTAAACACCTGATTTAGACAATCTGAGTTCAGCTATTGACTTGTTTCTTTCTTTGGTAGTGATATAAATATGGCTTTAGATTTCCTACAGGCCAGTAATCTAGGAATCTCCTCATATTTGTAAAATCCTAGGAAAACCCAAAAGTCTTTTTTTATTGTGGTTGTGATTCTCTGATGGTAGTGGGCTGTTTAATGTGTTTGCCTTGTTTTACTCCAGTGATAGAAGTGCTGTCATCTGTGTGTGTATATATATTTATATATGTAGAATATGTAATGTGTTAACCCAGGTCTTTTTTTTTTTTTTTTCAGAATGTGGCTGTAGTTGAACTGAGTGATTCTGATACAGATGAAGAGTTGCTGACTTCAGAAGATGACTCAGAATCTGATGAAGATGACTCTGCAACTGATGAAGTGACAGTAGACAACATTAAGTTTCCTAAACAAAAGGGAGAAAAGGGCAAAATAGAAATTTTGGACAGCAAAGCAAATGAGTAAATCCATTTTATTTTACTTTTAAAAAACCCCAAACCAACCAAATCTTTTCTCACTTTAGGGAGTTGGCCCTTAAAACCACTTTGTTCCCCAGTGTAGCATCCCTCAGGATCCTGTGAAATGCTGTAGTTTGCATGGTGGAGAATTCAGGATCCCCTCATGACTGGGGACAGCTGGATTTCTGAAGAATTCACTGGGATTTGACTCATCAAATAACAGGGAAATGTGCTTTATAGTAGGTTACACCAAGAAAACAGCTAGAGTAAGGGGCACTTGAAAGTTAAAAATTCTTGTTCTGTTGCTTTGGTGAAGAAAGACTTTTTTAATAGGAAGATAGAAGTTTTTGCTTCAAGGGCAAGGAAGAGTTAACTAGGAAAAAAGCTTTGTTTTTCTATTCCATGCAGTGTTTATAGTCCTGTGAAGTGTTATGTACACTGTGTTCAATATTAAACATGATCTGTAGCAGCTCAGAGCTGTCTGCACTGTGTCCATGGCAGTGGCTGCTGAACACCAGAGCTGTGGCTGAGCTCTGGGTGAGGAGAGCCACGACCAGAGAGTTCAGCAAAGAAGAATTCTTTGTGCCTGCCCTGAGCCCCACAGCAGCACGGGGAGGTTACAGCTCATCCTCCATTCTCAGAGGATCAGGGCTGCCAAATTTCCCCCAATTCCCTGCCACGTTTCCAGTCTCTGTTCTGTTACCTGTCACTGACAGAAGGATGAAAAGGTGAATTTTCAGCTGGCTTGTACTGATGTTGGCTTGACACAATTGTGAAACCAGAATCAGTGAAAGTGTGTCCCATTCATACTTACCTCAGATTGATTAAATTACAATGCTTTGGGCTGTTGCATTTACTTCATAGATCAGTTTGCATTTCAGAAGTATCTGTCATGCTCCTGGATGTCATTGTTTCTTAAAGGAACTTTGTATTTTCTACACCATTAAAGTAAAATTTTCTATACTGTATTTGCTCAAATATTAAACTTACTGTCATGACTTGAAACCTGCAGTTATTTATAGAATTTATTTTGAATCCTGTACTTAAAGTTCTGATTTTAATACCTGTTTCTGTAGTGTATGTGATAAGAAACAACAAGGATTCTGGTCTTTCTCTTAAAATGTGGCTTAAATATAGGATGGAGATATAATTTACTAATTAAACCACAGAATATTTTAGTGAAGGGGAAGGATGAGGATCAAAGAATCAGACTGCTACCTTTAACAGCAGCCCACAGATAGACAAAACTTCGGGTGTTTTTTGCATTCTAAGAGCAAACAGGCTTAGTTAAATAAGGTCTCAATCTAGAAAATCTCTTCCAAACAGAAAAAGTTTGAAAGCCAACACCTGACCTTGGTCATTTTACAAGGAATTTTCCCACAGATTAAAAAAAACCCAAAAGTGTAAAACACAAAGTAATAATCATGCAGTATGAAACAGTGATGACAGTCCATGTGCACAGACACAAAAAGTGATTTTAATCCATTAATGTAACCACCTTTCAAATTGCAGGCAGATCACACATTCCATATCAACAAAAAGGTAGAAAATATTTTCAGTAACTTTAGCTTGATATGCATAGTTTAACACCAATATTGAACTCTGTATGTACTATACAAAGATCATAGTAAGTGCACTTCCTTGCATTGATTTACTTCTTATGGCACAAAGGTTTTCTGTACTGCTGAAAAGTCACCAGAGCAGAGTGTTTTAATTGCTACTGTAAAACCTGAACTGGTTTATAGCAAAAATGGCATAATCAGTATATTTTAGTTCACCTTTAGAAGCCTAATGACTCAGGATTTAAAATGGTCATGTAAACATTATGTCACAGAAATATGATGTAGGTATGCAAGAACTTATTCTTTAGTTCTATTTAAAAAAAAAGAAACTGAACCATGTTTTTGGAGGGGAGGATGGGGAGAAATTGTGCTACCAACTGTTGCTGCTACATAATTTAAATAACTTCAGGGTAATTTCCAAAAGCCATTGTCTTTCAGACTAAAATTTGGACCTAAATTATAGAAATGCATCCATGGAATGAGTATTCTGTTTGGTTTTTTTGGTTGTAGCACTGCAGACAGCATCTCCTAGGTGTGATATCAAGTGCTTTGTGTAGTCAAGATCCAAACTCTGCAGAAAGTCTACTTCCCAAGTGAAGCTGCTGCTTTAATATTCCACAGTGATGGCTTTGGTTCTGAGATATTCATGGAGAGCTTCTTCACCTGTACAAGCATAATATTCACCTGTTAGAACAGCAGCTAAATGAATTTTGTCAGACTGTAACTATTATCAAGAAAAAAATGTGGAACACTGGAGCCAATATTTGAGACCTTAAGGAACAATGAAAACTAATTAATTACCTTCCCACTGTGATTTAAAGGCCTGGTTTGTCAAGAGGCCAGACCCAACAGATGTGGAAGGAAAAGGAACAGGAATTTAACAAGCAGCTCCCCAAGCAGCAGCAGTTTTTAGATGGCCACTGAGGGCCCATAGCTGAATTTAAGAACTTTGCTTCTCCTCTAGTAAAGGCCATAGGTAGAGAAGCTGTGTGAAAATCAGTTATCTTTTTTTTTCCTGACACCATCATTCATTGTGGTTTCAGATCTTTGGAGATTCCAAAAGCAAAAATTTGTTGTGTGAAAGAAATTTGGTTTTCATTTTATCTCTGTCCAGACTTGTGAAGCTTCTTTGACAGACTGGACTTCACATTTCTAAAAAGGTTTTTTGAAAAGAAAATATTTTTAATGCATCTTTTCCTGGGAAATTTTGCTGACAGGGTATAAAAAAGTTTCCCATGCTCTTACTTAGAGGAGAAAGCTAAATTAGCATTCTTTCTGAGGGAAATAATATTTTGGCCAAAACCATTGTTACTTGACAGCCTTCTGTAGGCTGTACAGAGCTCTGGACCAGCTGTAATTTATTTGCCTGCACTCAGAGCAGTTGGAGAGGAATATTCTGTACAGGAAAGGCTGAATGGGAGGTATTGAAGTGGGAATATTGAGGGAAGGAGAGGAATTGAGCTACTGTAATTGGAGGAATGTGGGAGATGCAGGAAATGCACCCACAGCTCCTGTTTTACTGCATCCACTGTACCCAGGCAGTGCTTTCACTGATCAGGGCTCTGAGATGAGAAATGAGGGAAGGAGGCAACTTACCTAAATCTTTCCCAAAGCCAGACAGCTTAAATCCACCAAATGGTGCTGCCACATCAGTTTTGTTGTATGTGTTAATAAAAACTGTCCCAGCTTCCAGCTTTTCACTGATGTAGAGAGCTTTGTTTATGTCTCTTGTGAAAACTCCTGAAGCTAAACCATATTCTGTGGCATTTGCCCGTCGCAATACTCCATCCACATCCCTATGGAGGAAAGAAATTATTTAATTGCAGTTAGGTAAAACAAAAAAGTGTTAGCAACCTTCCACCTTCAGTGTCACTGGAGAAACTTTTCACGTGGCATTTCCTCTCCAGTGAGCTTTTTTAAAGATGGTTTATTAAGGACAAGTCTGTGTGTCCATCAGACAGATCCACAGAAATTCACACCCTTGCTTCAGGCTCAGCCTCACATTTCAAAGGTTAATATTTACACTGAGAAATGCCATGGGAAGTGTTGCTACTGTACAACTCAGGAATTAGAGCAGTACAGAACTGCCTGTAAAGCAGAGCATGGCAGCAGATGATGAATCAGTTTGCTAAAATTTTGTCCAGCTTTACAAGTTAATGCAGAAAAAAAGCTGGGGGTTAAACTGCTATGAAGACACAACTTTTCAGGCCATTTCCAGAGTGCAATTTTCTATCTGCCTCTCATCCCCATACAGCTTCAAAAATCAATAATAGTTTAAAACTTTCAAAAATTCAATATACTCCCACAAGACTACAGAGTGCATGTGAAGGGTTATCTACATGACTGGTTCTTATTATCAAACTGCAGAAGATGAAACCTGATGGAAATATTTATGAGAAGTTTCTATGTAGGGTTTTAATCTCATTTGTATGTTAAATAATTCTTATGATCTGGAGTGAAAGATATTAGAAATGACAGTTTACAAAATATACAGAGGAGTTTTCATTTGCAACAATACACAGCACTGCAGCCTCTGTAATAAGAAAAATAATTAATTCCACTGGGAAAAATACACATTTTGTAATTTGATCGAGCTGTTGCAATTACCACACAAACTTCACTAAAACATTTCACTGAATGCTACTTGGTATTCAGACTGGTCTAACAAGATTTAACAAAATACTGTGTATGCTGTCTCTTCTTCACTTAGGGTGAAAATGAGAAAATAAAATTTCCAACAGTAACCAGAGGAGAACATACCCATTTTTAAATTTAGAGATGACCATCACAGGACCAAAGGATTCTTCCTGGGCAATATACATATGGTCTTCAACATCTGTGAATACAGTGGGTTCCATGAAGAAACCTGAAAAAAGTGTAGAGCAGCATTTGAGCATGGTACAAGTGCTTAAGGGTTTGCTGTTGTCCAGACCATTTCTGTCTCATGCTTTGCAAATAACTTGCAACTTGAAAATAGATGTGAATGAAGTATGAATGGAAATGGCACTTGGAGAGAAATGGCAGACAAAAGGGTGAAAGAATGGCCTGTGCTGATCAGTGACAACGTGTACTCTGACAGCAGGAAAACAAGGTCACAGCAAGTCACAGAGGCCACTGGTTTTCTTGCTACCTAACAAGAAGACAGACTGTAAGATCTAAATAAAGATCTCATAGCTTACACTTCATTTGCACAGCTTCTCATAATCTGAGACTTGAAAACTCCGTGGTATCGTGGGCTTGCCTGGTACTGTTCCCAGGGCACTGCAACTCCACCAAATACAGCAGAGACAATTGGGACAGCTCTTGCATCAAGTGTAAAAGTTTAAATACCTCTGGGAAGTATTTTACCTGGTCTATGTACTTGTCTTCCTCCATACACTAGAGTGGCTCCTTCTTTTACTCCAGTTTCACAGTACTGCAGCAGCTTTTCCAAATGTGCCTTATGATTTTGTGGACCATGATCTGTAGATCTGTCAAGTGGGTCACCAATTTTCATCTTCTTTATTTCTTCAACCTATGGGTTACCCAATTAAAATGAAGTTAATAACACAGCAATATTGTTAAAAGTGACCAGAAATTTGAAACACTGCATTTTCTGGTGCTATGAAGATTGAATCTAAGGAATTACTGGATTCTTACACATAATGCTTCTCCCTTGCAGAGAAGGGCTCTGTCTTTTGTTTCATAATCTCTAATTACTTCTGAAAGTTTTTGATGCTTTGCTCATGTGTACATTTTCTTCTGTTATTAAGACAAGCATGGAAAATGTTAACTTTTACCAGTGGTAAATGACTCAAGTCAGTGATTTCCTGTTCTTAAGCAAAATAAATGAATTCTCTGGTGGCACAGCATAGCTATTGGAATTTTAATAGTGACCTTTGTAATATTCTAGCTATGCTTCCAGTATTCCTTTCTTTTTTAACTTTACAGAAGCCTTCTTCAATCACACTGACCTGAGTTCAGTAATTATTTGTAATCTTATTTTCTTATTTTCTTATGAATCTTATTTCAAATATGAACTACCACTGAAGGTACAATATCTATTTAACTGTCATTTATCTGTGCATTACTGGTGCAAATATCTCCCTTCAATGCTTCCTTTTAACCCTGTAGGAGGTTCCTGAGAAGGAGAACTGTCTATCATAAGCAATAATGAGAAATTAAGCAATTGAAAATAAGAAACACAAGTGTCTATAGAACTAGTGGATCCTTCTGCCACAGTAAAACATATGCTTAAAATTTAGTCCTTAAATATCTTACCACTTTTCTAACAAACTCATCATGAATGGATTCTTCCACAAACAGCCTGCCAGCTGCAATGCAGTTTTCTCCTTTGTTGAAATATACTGCTCCCATACCCTGATCAGGAAAAAAAAAAACATTAATATTTATATGCATTTTGTTCAGTCTCCCCTTCTGTTCCCTCAGGTTGCATGCAGTGTTTGTGACCCCAGAAGTTTAATGCTTTATGTAAAAGGATATCACCAATGCAACATCTTATTTGTGAACTTTGAACCCACTATGGCTGGTAGGGAAGGTGAATTATTATGACTGATAATTGATGGAGGATTGATTTATTGATTGATCAATTGATTGACTGATGGACTAAAAACAATATGGCAATAGGGAGCTCAATTCTGTGTTTTGTTGTAATTTCTACTGCATGTTTCTTGTAGTACTGCCTTTTTGAGACAGCATGAAGAGTTAAATTGTGCTGGCATGAAATCTGAGTCTGTTTTCTATCAGATCTCAAGGTTTTTTATGCAAAGGATCCCTGGTATTTTTCTTTTTTTGGCAAGTCAAGAAGAATATTGCAATACTGTGAGGATGTACCACAAAGGCTTTGAATGAATTTTACTTCAAAGTAATATTACCATTTTTACAGCTCTGTCAAGTTCACAGTCACTGAATATGATCAGTGGTGATTTGCCACCAAGTTCGAGAGAAACTTTCTTCAGGTTAGCAGCTGCACTGTAAAAAATAAAAATAGTCATATAAACCCTGAATAGTCATATAAACCGAATTTTTAATGTCTTTTTCCATTATTTCCTTTGAATTATAACCAGTGAAAATGTATAAACCTGTATTGTCCAGTAGAGACTTAGCAGAATTCTACATAGGGGTAAACAACCATATATAGCTGTTTTTCCATTACTGCTACAGGCACAATACATCAGTGAGATATTTCAGAACCAGACTAAGCAGGGTTTATTTGTGATTCTTTTGCTGACAGTACCTCTTCATGATCTGTTTACCAGTTGGTGTTGAACCAGTGAATCCAACTTTGCGAACATCGGGGTGCTCAGAGAGGTGCTGTCCCACTGAGCCACCTGTCAGGGTGAGGAAAGCAGTGTCACTGGATGGGACAAGGACAGTTTTGTTATTCCAGCAGCACTGTAACACAGCAGGAGCTTACACCACCAATCAAATACAGCATCACATCCTTATTTGTATTTGCAGCTTTATTTCGTATGACTGCGAAAAACTTGGATCCTGTCGCTGTCTCCAAATTCTCCCATCTGAATGTTCCACTCCAGCTGGAATAATCTAATTTGTAACCAAGCCTGCCCTATAAAAGTATTTTATCATTTTTCTGCCTTTAGGAGAAGGAGGAAAATGGTGACATGAGGCAACAACCCAGTGTGGACTGTGAATATGCATTCTACCAGCTTGCTTTCGGTCTCACAGTCACATCTGATGATAAAATCAGGAGAAAAAAAAAGAAGCTTTTGAATCAAGTGAGACACGTTTCTCTGTAATATATTCTTTTCCAGACTGTTTGTGTCAATTGTGTGAACTTGTAAAGGGTGTAGGCTGACAGCTCCTACCATTAACTAAAGCCAGATTTTTCCAAATCTCTTTCAGAAATGTGAAATCTCTGCATGAAAAAGGTGCAAGCCTGGTACCGATGAACATACCCATGTAAAAGATCTTTGACAAGGGGAAGAAGTTCACCAGTTTTAGCATGACCACTCCTAGAAAAACGTTGAGTTGAAGATTTACCTGAACCAGGCAGAATATTTATAACTCCCTTAGGAAATCCAGCTTTAGCTGAGAGTTCTGCAAACTTCAAGGAAGTCAGAGGTGTGACCTAAGTAGAAACATTTAGGTTAGGTCTCCAATTTTAATCAAATGCATGATGACACATTTTACATTCAATACATCTTAGTTTAGATACAATATTCACCTCTTATGGTACTGGCAAATTAGAAGTGATGGCTTCTTGTGGAAAATAATTACTTTTTGAAAATGACATTAGCACCTGAGCAGAACTGGAGTCAATCAATACTTTACATCACCATGAGAGTTTGTATTATTACAAATGCACTTTCAAACACATGACACAGTCAGCCTATGACAGATGAACCTACAGATGAAATCTGCTGTACTGCCTAAATAATTTTGCCTGAACAGGGGCATCTGGCCCATCTGGATATTTTTATTTTTGCTCTTACCTGAGCTGGTTTGAGCACGAGGGTGTTGCCTGCAGCCAAGCACGCTGCACTCTTCCATGCAAGCATCATCAGTGGGTAATTCCAGGGGATAATAATTGCACAGACACTTCAGGTAGAGAAAAACAGGGAAAGATTATATATTTGAGGGCAGCTTTTCAGTGGCTTTTCTGCATGTCAAGGCTGTCACTAAGATGAAAAAGTGAGACTCACCCAATTGGTTCTTTCTTGGTGAATGTTAGATTATGGTTTGGCCGGGCCTGGTTAATTGGAATCGTAGCACCCTAAAAGACAGAGGAAGGAGAAATCTTCATACTGATTTATAATTTTTATTACAAATATATTTTCCATGTAAGTACATTTCAGAAAGCTACAGAGTAGGCTTCAAAGCCACAAGCATTTTTGCATCAGGGAAAGAGGCACAGATGCTTCTACTGTATGATTTCCCACTGAGGATGTTGTAATCAAGTCCTGATTGTCAGCTGGATGAAATAACAGCAGAGATAAAAAAAAGTATGGGAGAACAAAAAATAAGGTTCTGATGAACAAAAAAAAAGCTGGATGATATTCTTCATTGGTCTTAAACGTGCTGGAAACCTGTGCCACACTCTGTGCCACCAAGCAAACTCACCAGCCTTGGTGAGACAATCCAGAGCTGACCAAGCAAATTAATCCACTGTGACACCTCAGCTGATTTCTTATATATTTACAGCCACATTCTAAATCCATATTCTCCAGATGGAGGTTGACTATCCTTTCATATGGACAGGAAGACCCATTCTAGGTAAAATTCTAATTTTGCTTCAGTTTTTGATTCCTCAGTTACTTTTTCCTTTTACTACTTTTTGGCACTGTTTCAGAAGAATAACAACAAAGAAGTGCAGAGAAGCACTGCCATTGAACATTTCCTTTACATATTTACTTGCCTGAATTTTGTCACACCATCCAGCAAAGTATCTGAATGTTTGCACAGACATTCCAATGTGAGTCTTCAGAGCTAAAGTGTAGACAGCTCCTGAGTCAACAGATTCTATTGTTGCTAACTCCTCTTGATGTTCTTCCATCAGGTCTGCAAGTCTTTAACAGAATGTTAAAAATCCACATCAAAGGGAAATGACATCTAACCACTGAGAGGCTGAAATTATGTGAGGTGTGGCAAAGAAGCATAATGGAATATAATCCTGGAAAAAATCTAGCATCAGTTACAGCCTACTTCAAAATGAGTGGCAATGTAGCTGTATATTTACTGTATGGAGTGCACCTGCAGGCAGGCTTAGCAAGGTCAAATCTCTGCCTTCCCAACTCAGGTACACTGTTTTTAAACTTAGCCTCATTTATATGGAAGGATGGGGGTTTAAAAGGGAATTCTCAATCCTTGCAATGAAGCTCATACGGATTGAATGAACACATCAAGTATTTAAAATATGTTTTCCTCAAATTCTTTGCTTCCATTCGTAAATAATAATGAAAGCATGTGGCAGTGACAGACCACAAGATTTTTCTCTGCAACAAGAAAGGCTGGCCAGCTAAAACCAAAGGTTGGCCAGCTGAGGCTGAAATCAATTAGGGGATAAAAAGGTAAAAAGATGACTAGTCTGGGTAAAATCAGGGGGTAAAAAGGTAAAAAGATGGCTAGTCTAGGTAAAATCAGGGGGGTAAAAAGGTAAAAAGATGGCTAGTCTGGGTAAAATCAGGGGGTAAAAAGGTAAAAAGATGGCTAGTCTGGGTAAAATCAGGGGTTAAAAAGGTAAAAAGATGGCTAGACTGGATCCTTGACAGTGGGATTATGAACATCCATCACATTCAGAAAATGTATGCAACAATTCTTCGGAGAAATAACACAAGATTTGAGAAAATGAAACAAGTTCAAGCTGTCTTGTACATACCTGTACATGAGTCTCCCTCTTTCTCTTGCACTCATCCTTCTCCATTCCCCATTTTCAAAAGCCTCCTTTGCTGCTGCCACTGCCTTGTCAACATCAGCCAGAGAGGCAGAAGATACCCTGGCTATCACCTGTGCAAAGGTAGCACTGTGTTAGCTCAGGAACACTGGGATGCAGAGTGTTACTCCTTCCTCACAAACTCCCAGACTGGGTACAAGCAAATACTCAATTTCCTCATCTGTGCCAGTTGCCAGGGATCAGCCAGGCTGCCAAAAGCTCAGACACAACTGGGGTGGCAGAATTTGGAGGGCACTGCAGGGACTCAGATTCCTCAAGCTTTCTTCTTCTCCAAAGCAAAGTGCATTGTCCCCCTGGACCTCACCCTCTCTTTCCTTATGTAAAACCAATGTGATATTACAAAAGCTGGGCCTCTTTATATGTGGTATCACAATCTAATATCCAAACATGCTAAAACAACTCCCACATGTTCCTTTTCTAAGGAATGGAGCTTCTGGTATCTTAAACCACCATAAACACACAGTATTTTAAGATGATTGTGTTCTATAAATACACACATTGTAAATCCCAATATAAAATTGTTACAACTTTTATTCCATCCTATAACGAGTTCCAGGAAAAGTATCAGAGTCTGACTTCTGATGATAATGAAATTTGTGTCATTGATTTCAGCAGACTTTATTTACTCCAGAATTAAACAGCAGCTACATGGACATCAAAATCACTTCTCCAATTTATAATTCACAGTTATGAGTTGTTCAACCAAGATTGGGTAGTTCAGGACTGAAGAGCAACAGTATGTATTTTCCTATTGAAAAGTTATTTTAATTACTGGGAATTTAAAGGGTCATTTTAATGCCAAACTTACCCTAAGGTATCAGATTTATAAAAAAAGTTTTTTTAAAAAAAGGACTTGATTACTAACAGGAAATATACCTAACATCCTAAAAGAAACACTCCTTTAGCAAATATACCCCAGCAATTTCTGTTTGCAAAGCTAAACAAGAATGAAATCGAGGGAAAATTTGGTATGAAAAGTGATGTAATAATTAAAGTGGAAGTAGGTTATTTTTGCTTTTGCAGCTTGACTCAAATGGAAAAAAAATTGTAGAATACACAAAATGAGAAGTAAATTGAAACTTGAAATTATTTCTAGAGGTTGTTTAATTTAATATATTGGTTTAAAATTTTAACACCATTGATGTTTCAATTTTTTAATAGGAAAACAATGAAATAAAGTGATATTGATCATATTGAGAAATTACTTACTGATCCATCTGCTGGATTTATAGTGTCATATGTTTTTCCATCATCAGCATCTATAAATTTCCCATTTATGAAACATTGGTATGGCATATTCACAGTCATGTTGTTCATATTTTTTGAAACCTGATTGAAATAAGTAAAAAAATATTTTAAATTTATAATAACTAGTATTTTAATGTAGCTTAACAAGCATTTGATGTCTGCAGCCAATATCCAGACACATTTTAGCCTATATATGTGGCTGCTGGAAGGAAAATCTAAAGGAAACCAAATACAGATATAAAGAATTTCATACAACCAAATATTTGCTTTCCTACTGCATCAAGCAGTCTGATAAAGGCTTTGTCTGCCCTCCCCCAGAACCCAAGAAAGGCTGAGCAGTAAGTGCAAAATAAAAAAATCTTACATAATCAATGACTAACTCTTCCTCTTTGTCCTCTCCTCTGAGTTTTCTGACAGCCATCTGAACAAAGTCTGCAAACTTGGTGGCCATGTACACATCTTCATTCTGCAGCTGAAGTCCACTATGCTTCTGTTTGATCTCTTCTAGCATTCTGAAGATTTGGAAGGAGTAATTTTAATTAAAAATGAAACAGTTTTCCAGCTAATTGAATTATTAGAAGGTCAAAAGTGATCCAACCTGGTGTGCATGTGAATATGTGTGTGTGTTTCACTGACAAGGACACAGAAATTGTGCATTTTCCTGAAATCTGCTGGTTTAATTGTGGATGCTAGGAAAAAGAAAATGTCACTTCTGGAATACTCTTAGGTAAACTTCATTAGAAAGGGCAGGATTACATCAATATCTCATAACTCTGGGAGAAGAACTGTACATGTTTTAACCATACAGGTAAGAAAGGGAATAGTAAGAGTATTGGAAAACACTGAGGGATTTTTTTTTTTTTAACACCATTGATTTAAAGGCACCATGACAACTTTTTTCCATTAACTTTGTTATTTTTCATATTCTTACCTGACAACGTGCATAGAGGATGCTCCAGCTTTGAAGAAGTCTGTGGAATCCTCAATCACAGCAACATTGCTTAAAATTCCCTTCCAAATAGCCTAATGATACATAACAATAACAGGCAATCATGAATAATCCTCTAATAGAAAAAGTATTTATCAAACTGTATTTTCTATGGTACCTGTGCCTACAACATGTATTATTTCAAAGGTTTCTAAAACACTAAGTTATTTTAAGAGGGTCTAAAACAGTCTAAAGACATGATGTCAGAAAAGAAATTTTTCATTATAATTCGATGATCAAAATACAGTTTATTTTGTCCATGGTAACTTTATCCAATGAGGCAAGAAACTTAAATGGTGCAATGCTAAAAAATTTCAGGCTTATTTTTAAAAGATTTTTTATCCTCTAAGTATTAAGTTCCCCTTGCATTACAAAATGTGTCACCAGTATAGGCAAGGACAGCCTGGAGCCCTTTATGAATGGATTGATGGCATTTCAGGCACCTGGCCAAAGCTGAGCAGCAGTTTAAGCTGCATGCATGAGATGGAGAAATAAACAGTTAAATACCTGGCAATGTAATATTTCAATTAATCATAACTGAGTTTCAGTGTTAGCAGGCTGTGTCACCAACTGATGAGTTTATATTCATTTTATAATTTTTTCAGTCACTCAACAGCTCCAGGCAGCATTTAGGTTGCTGGCAAGCAGGCTCAAGGTAATCTTGAAGCAGCAGCTTAAAATATTTGTACATGAAGCTGCCTGACCTGTGCCAAAAGTTAATAACCCTGCAGCAGACTCAGCACAAGGGAAGACATCTGTGAGTCATTTACTCTGGCACAAAACTTAAATGACAAATGTGCCTTTCAGCTAAACCCCTGACACTACAGAGGGATGGATTTCAGCAGAGGGTAGAAAAGTTCCTCTCTGGCCATGGGAGTTTTCTGCTCCACTGCTCCCATCCCTCTGGCAGCCAGCCCTGTGTGTGTGGCTGTGGCAGGAGAGGCTGTGCACACAGGTACAGAGAGAAAACTGCTGCCTTTGCTTGCAGGAGGCTGCTCTGAGACTCCCTGGAGCTGGTCCATTCTGAGCACATCCTAGTGAGGAACACCACAGTGAAGAAAGGCTCCCAAGAACTGTCTGCCAGTGTTGAAAACCTCACTTCTGTGAGGTGAAGCTCTGTTTGTTTCCTCTACTCCCACCTTCATCATTCATATATAATTTACCATTACTGATCCTGCACTCACTTTTTTGTATCACTTCTATCCGAAAGGAAACTTTGTAAAGTGAGACAAATACACCAGTGAATTCCCAATTCCACCTGAATTAATATCAATAACTAAACTTTCACCTCCATATACTCTGAGTACATTTTATCAAAAAATTATTTGCATGATTAAACAAAAGATATGCCTCGCCAAAAATAAGTATGTAATGCTTTTGTCTGAATAATATCCCACTAAAACAGTTTAATGAATTACTCTAATATCTTCTGCAATCTTTTTCTCCTCCTCTGTAAGTTCCAGGGCTGTTGTTTCATCAGCAGAGAAATATTTTGATGCAGGGATCATTTTTCCATCCTCAAACTGCAGATTTCTCACTAGTACCTGAAAAATGAGAGGATATGATTTTAAATTGTTTGGGAAGTAGGATTTCCTTGGGTGAAGAGTTTTTAGGCATTAATAGTGATTGAAATAGTGAAATAAATGGCTTTCAGGAAAGCTGATATGATGCAGGCAATTTAGCACAGGCCATTTGTCCAGAATAGATTTTACTCCACATAGAAAATGATTATGGATTGAGTGAAATGCAAAACATGAATGTCTTCTCTCTAAGATGGCAGAGGATTGACAAACTCAATGTGAATTAGCTGTCAGTAATTAGCACCTGAATTTATCTAGCTTGGCCATTCCACACTGCTTGTCCTTCTTGCTAAAACTATTCCATCCATGTTTATGTTCACCAGACTGAGCACTTACCATCTTGCCATCATTCCCAAAAACAACAAGGCCATTCTTTGTCACAAGTCCTGGTCTTGAAGCACCTTTTATTGTCAGCTCTTGTCCAGCAGGCACTGAAGCATCAAGTAAGGATGACCCATAAAAAGTAACCATCTAAAAAGAAATGCAATTATGAGTGCACAGGTTCTAAATGTTCTGTAAAATCTTAGCAGTTTTATTACACAGTTTTGAAGCTTTAATATAACAGAATTAAAATATAATTACCCACACATGGAAAATATGTTACAACATTTCTACATCTTTACAATTCAGAACATGTAAGGCTTTGCAAATTGCCTAAACCTGCCAAGCAGCTGAGCTGTAACAATGTGCATGCTGCAACCAGTGCAGGAAAGGGAGCAGCTTTTTGTGTGTGCCCAGTGAGAGACCACTCACTCTCTAAAATTTCACAGATTTATTGCTGCAAACTATCTAGGCCCAAATCTCCTTCAAAGGAAACCCTCTGTTATTTCAGCAGCCCACAGTGTTTAATTTTGCTGTCAATACTGTGATGTTGGTCACTGTACATGGGCTGTATTAATCTGTAATTCAAACCTGCTTCCCAAAAGGACTGGCACAGTTTGGTTCTACTCTTGGTATCCTTCTACCATGTCTCTTTTTTTTTTTTTTTTTGGATATTGTACTTATCTTTCTTCAAATTAAATGAAATTAAAAAGCTCTAACTACTGTGCTCTGTGCATTTCTTTAGGTTCCTGCTCTAGATACACACAAAACATAAAGTCAACATATTAGAGCTACTCCAATGTAACAGCCATTTGCATTCACCTGTATGCAGACATCTTTAATTTTATAATAAAAAAGAGTCAAAAAGAGGGTATAGAGAAGAATATTCTTCTGGTTTTCAGAGCTTACCTGTCCATTTATTGTTGTCCATGCTCCAGGCACTTTATCATGCCCTCGAATCCAATTGTGCAAAGCTTCAGCAGGTTGGTCCCAGGAGATCTAGGAAATCAGGATACGCCAGGATGCACCACCACAGCTTCCCAACCACAAATAACATCATCTCATGCAGTAGGGTGCTTAGACAAAATAGTTCCCATATGGGGATTCAATTAATATTTTTATCTGTTGTTTATGTGACCAGTGTTATATTTTGGCACTAGAAGGAAAGGTGCAAAAACTTTCTTTTCCTAAAATCAAATGTATTTCTGGTAGACATTTTCATATGGCCTGTTGGCAAAGAGAGTGATCTTTAATCAATGTTATATTCACAAATGTGGTGGCTCATTAAGAATCCACTGAAATTGCAGCTGCTTCTTAGCTGCCTGTACATGATCCTGAACAGGACACCAAGTTTCTAAATAAATGTAACTGCTGAAAGGAAAATGGAACTTAACCTAGGGCTCTGTCACATGCATCCTAAGAGGTACCCCAGGAAAAAGAGGTGAGGAAAAAACTCAGTTAAAATTCATGTTAACTCCATATTGCTGCTTCTGTAATCTGAGTTAATAACTTTTCTAGAGCTATGCACAAAAAAACAAGTGTTACTTCACACTACCTCTGCATTTTCCTTTTTCTGGATCCCTTCATACGTTGCCCCTTCTTTAGGCTGAGGTATACGAGGGGCCTTGCCATCAGCAATCAGATGTACAGCTTCCACCTAGGTGAAAAAGTAAAAGATTTCATGTTAGCTTGGTTCACTCTTTTTTCCTCAGTCATACATAGAAATTACAGCAAAAGACTTTCTGCCACAGGGTGAATTGGTTTTTTTAAACCTAGTATTTCCAAACTCCAAGGGACCAGTGCTGCCCTGATTAAACACGTGTGTTTCCTTGAGCTTCTTTGAAAAAAGAAATAGCCTCCAGAATTTCATGGGACTACCTAGTCACCAAACCTAGAGCAGCTGTCTGAATTCTCCAGGACAAAAATGTGGCTCAGTATGATTGCTTTCAACTTTTTCCTTTTTCTCTCCACAGAAAGTTATTTTTCTGCATTTAAATGGAGGGAGAAAAAAACAAAACCTCTAAGGAGCAATGCTGAGTATTTTTTGTGCATTTTTTTTTATTCACTTCAAAAAAACACAAAATATGACAAGCATAGAAAACCCAAAGCCAATCCACCAGAACTCTGAGCTTTAAACATCATACTGCCCTTCTTTCTTAAAAATCTCACACGTATTTTTTTTTGTTGTTGCTGAGCCTTTAAAAGGTTTTATTTTGTAAAATTATTTAAGAAGCCTATAGAAAGAGCCACATTCCAAAGAAATTCAACTTCTTGCCATCTGTGGAAACAGAATATGCTCTGCCTGCTGTCAGCAACAAAAATTCTGAGGTCACATCCTCAGCTGTTGTGCAGCTGCACAGCTCCAGTGAAGTCTAGGATTTGGCTGAGTATCACAACCTCTGTCTTTCCAAATGCATACATATTGTCTATATTTCCTTTACTTTCAACCTTCTTTTCCTCTTCAAAAGCTGGTATTTAGTACAGCTAAACATACCATGGCCTTTATTCCTTCTGGGAACAGAAATCTGTTATACAGGTCATCCACGGTGTCATTCTGGCCAACATCACATTCTCTCTGCAGAAGGATGGGTCCAGTGTCCAAACCATCATCAGCCCAAAAAATAGTAAATCCTGCTTTCTTATCTCCTTGAATTAAAGTCCTGGGCATCAAAAAAGACTTACAGTAAATACAGACAAAATGAAAGCAGTTAGGAGTATCAACTCACATGTTACACATTCGTTTTCTTCAGGAAGATAGAAAAGAAAATCCTAACAATCTTTGCTATACTTTCACTTTCACAGTCAGAATTCCACAGTTTTGACACCACTGATGTGTGGTTTCCACAAACTGACATAGGAAATGCTGCAAATGAACCCAGGCTGTCCCACACAGTTAATTGTGATAATTATTTTTAAAGTATTATTAATGGTTAGACAGAGCAAAAGGTGTGCAACAGTTATGACAGAATTTGAAAGATGGAGGCATCTAACTGAATATTTTCTTAATAATTCATGATTGTTTACTGTAATTAGCTAAGTCTCATGACTTCTCTGTAGGTCAACAAGGAAAGTACATGTGTCACACAGCTGAAAAAGAGTTAACTCAGAGTGGGAAATGATGGATATGCAACTGTTGAAGGAAAAGTGATTAAGGGAATTAAGGCTACCCAGCCAGATTCCCAGCTGCTGTGAAGAACACAGCAATGCTTACATTAGACCTGTGGTGATGTACCTCAGCTCAGAATCTGCCTCTACATCCATAGGAAACTTCAGCCACCTAAAATTTTGCAGTTCTCCTTTGGCATGTGTCCCAGAATGATGGAAAATCAGACTGAATGTGTTTAAAGGAGCAGCCAGAAATGGTGAGAAAAATATTTCCTGCATGGTTTTAGCCATTTGCCTGCATGCAAACACTAATTTGCTATTTTAAGTAATACATATCTCATGTAAGTACTCCCTCAGCAGTCCATGTTGTAACAGGATCATCTAGGATCTGGCTTAGACACAGGAAAATTCACTATTAATTACAAACACTGAAAGCTACATTATTAAAATGAGTGCACTACCCTGAAGTACATATGGGCTGAACAAGGGACAAACTCCAAAGACAACTGGGGGAGTTGGCAGGTATAACAGAAGTGAAATATTACAGAAGTTTGGCTAGCCCATATCTGATCTTTCATATATTTAAGCAGCGTTTCTTCCATTTTTTATTCTGTAAAAATTCCAAAAGAGCACTCTGGTGAGAAATGGTTGTCCTCAGCATGAAGAAGAAGGTTTTATGAGCAAATGATGCTGAATAGGTGACAAGGTAAGAACTACTGTGTGTCCCCTCCTCTGTCTACCAGCTCCCTCCACAAAGGGCAGCTGATAACAGAGAGGCAGCAGCTGGAAAAGCCTGTAAAGGAAGTGAGTGAGGAACCCTCTGCACCCCAGGGCCCTTTTTTATACCTGGTTATGTTTAGCCATGCTTAATTTCCAAAGGTTATCTTGGTAATCCTGTAGGGATAAAGGGTCTGATCAGCACGGGGGCTGTACCCACAATGTGTGAAAGTAGTGATCAGAGCAAGGGATGAGAGGGTGAAACACAGGAACAGCCAGCCAAGGCCAAATCCTAGTTCAGTTTAAATGCTTCAGGACAATGGCCTTTACTTGAGAAGGGCAGATTGCAGATTCCTTTTGCAGAAGGAATATGCAAGGTAGAGCAAGATGCAGTGGTACAACACATTCCCATTTCTGCAAACCTTTGCCTCAAGGACTTCCTGAAAGAGAGTTTGTACCTACACCTTCCTGTGAAACACATCTTGATGAACTTCTCCTCCATAAAAGCATCCTTTCAGAGCTCTCTAGATATGAGGTCATATAATTTAATAACAGACTTCATGGAGTAGAAGTATCTCCTTTATTTGAAAAAATCCTACTACTGGATGTCTTTGCTGGCTGCTCCCTGACTTTTGATTAGAATGAACAACATTCTTTATTCACCTTTCCCTGTAATTCATGGCTCAACACACAGCTAGTGTATGTCCTTCCCAATGACATCTTTTCCAGTCTGAAGACTNGAGCTCTCTAGATATGAGGTCATATAATTTAATAACAGACTTCATGGAGTAAAAGTATCTCCTATCTACTACCTGATGTCTTTGCTGGCTGCTCCCTGACTTTTGATTAGAATGAACAACATTCCTTATTCACCTTTCCCTATCATTCATGGCTCAACACACAGCTAGTGTATGTCCTTCCCAATGACATCTTTTCCAGTCTGAAGACTACATCATTTGTTTCTAGTCATGTGAAAGCTGTCCCAGACCCTTGACTATCTTTCTTAGCCTTTTTTTTAACTTAGCTAGTTCATATTCCAACCTAGATGCAGACAGTATGTAAGATCACAGAATCACAGAACATTCTGAGNGTCTGAAGACTACATCATTTGTTTCTAGTCATGTGAAAGCTGTCCCAGACCCTTGACTATCTTTCTTAGCCTTTTTTTTAACTTAGCTAGTTCATATTCCAACCTAGATGCAGACAGTATGTAAGATCACAGAATCACAGAACATTCTGAGTTGGAAGGGACCCACAAGGACCATTGAGTGCAACTCTTGAATGAATGGAGCTTTCCATGGTGTCTTCTCTGAGTAACAATTAACTTCAAGGGTTCTCTTCCCTCTTCTCCCACTCTGTGAAATCTTAGGGTCTGTGTCAAACCCTCCTGTGATGGTTATCTGGTGTTTGTGGGGATGAGCCACAAGGGCAGCATCCTGCTTATGGCAACTCCAGATTGCTGATTCGTGCATATGAGTAAAATATATGAATGGACAGATCACACCACTGATCTCCCCAGAGTAACAGCTGAGCTGGCATTGGAAATAACAACGAATCCTAGGTATGAAGGGCAGCTCATGTACCAAATAGTCAGCTGCTCCAGAGAAGATCCTTCAGAGCAGATGCAAGCCAACAGAACTGCAGCATTTCCAAGAGCCATGGGTGCAGACCAACATCCTAAGGTGACAAACACGAAGTTCTGATGCACAGAACTCACCAGTTGATGGCAGAAGCTCCTCGGTGGCGTGGCAGGATGGATGGATGGTAAATAATAGAGCCATGTTTGGGGCAGTCGATGACATCCATGGGGATAAACTGTGTACAGAATGGAAGGACATTTAACTCTGCTCCAACTGATTTGTAGGCTGCAACTACTTCCTGGATAGGCTTGCCTTTAGCTCTCCATTTGGAGAACTTAAAAACAGGAGTGCCGTCCTTCTCCGCTGCCAGTGCTGAGGGGCAAGAACAGAATTCAGGCTGAAATCAGAGACACACTGCACGACAACTCAAGCAGATCATCAACTATGTGACTACAGTGCCCTTCTGTATGCTGGTTAAAAACCTTTGTGCTTGGATATGTTCTATTCACTCTGTCTTTGATTCTCATTCCTACAGCTTCTGTCAATCCCAGCTTTCAGTTCACTCTTATGACTTGGCTAGTAAGTACTAATGAAAGCAGAAAAGACATACTCATACTTTACTTTCTGGTTTTTGTCTGTGAAATTGGATCTCAAGCTTGCCCTGAAGCATCTTTAGCCTGTTGACTTAGGTCTTAAGTAAATACTTAAAAATCATTCCATAGAAGTCAGTGTCTACTGAAGTTACTTTTAGAAACAAAGACTATGGCTGTCTGAGGGCACAGAAACTTTAGAAAACATTCATCTGACACTTAAGCTTTTCAGTCATCTGGAAGTAAAAAGAAGTGATCTAGTAATTTAATTTCCTTATTTTTTCTTTTTCCTCCAATCAGGAGAGATTAGACTAAACTAATCCTGCAGTTTTAGTTAAAATAAATATAGGATTGAAAGATTGGAAGATTTACATAGTTACATATTTTAGCATAATAACGGTACAAGAGTCATTTATATAATGCAAATTAGTTATGCTACATTGTATATAAAATTTTTACATAACGTAATCCAACCAGACATGGATAGTGAATTTCTCATTTTCTAAGCTAATAGTTGCCACCTCTAATTTTTCCAGTGTGATTAAATCTTTTAATGAGGTAGAGTTGAGAATTACATGCTAGTCTGTGAACATCACAGAACCAGTAAGCAAAATTTATGTTTGATTCTTCCCTCATGAGAGTTCTGTAAAAACATGTCAGGACCAGATTTAAAAAAAAAAATAAATCCCCAAAAAACCCCAACCAAAACCAAGAGAGAATTGAAACAGCTCATGGAATGTAGTTTTGATTTTAGATAATCCATAAAGGTACATTCCATTCTGGCATGATCATATTAACTCACTGTCTTTGTGTCACTGAAACAAAAACCCAAAGAAAAGTGACAATTCAGGTGGTTCCAAATTAGCTTCCTTGCCATGCTGGGTTCTGAGTACAATAAGTACAATTCTGAACAAGCAAAACTTCTTTCTTTAGCAAGCCTAGAAAATCCTTATGCCCCTCGACAATGGAAAAAGGAGAGCAAAGCCTCCTCCAACCTTTTCAATGTGTTTTCCACAGTCCAGGTGGAAGAGAAAGAGGCTCTGCAGGTACACTGCCACATAGAAGCTTGTCAGAAAGGACAGACAGCCAGGGATAATCAATCTTAGCTCCATGCCTGGAGTGTCCCAGCCAGCACAGTGAAGCAGGGACAGACATTTGCACCTGAATTTGCACAGGTCAGCAGCTATTTGCTGATACAGATCTAGCTCAGAATGATTACCTGTACAATCAAATAAGATATCCAGATTAATCTTGGTTTTTTTCCAATATCTTAACATACAGCCCTGCATGTTTAGAAACTGCTTTAAAAGTTGTTTTTTTAAAGTACTGACAACCTGACGAGCTTAAACTGGTTCTGGGACTGGTATTTATTAAAGCACAGTCCTTGTACTGGATTTAGTGGAACAAAGGCAATATATGCAAGTCATTCCCATATAGATATGAAAAGGCAAATTTGTTATGTACACCTGTAATTTTAACATTTGCATTCAGGTTACACTTACCCAAAGGATCAGCTTGTCCATTTTTGTCAGGCACGGTGAATACGCCCACAACTTTATGTCCCTCTTTTCTCAGCTTGTTATAAACTTCTTGTCCAAAAATACTTTGACCTATAAGGGCTAGCTTTAGCTTATGTTGATAAGCCTGGTAAAAAAAATTAAAACAAAACATGTTACAGGATGCAAAGAAAAAATGTTGTTGCTTGCATTTCTGCCTTGCTCTTTCTTTGTCAATTTTCAGTTTGCTTTAAAATGGAATAGTGTTTTCTAACCTAATCACTTTTCAAGGAATAATAATTTTTTGAGATTAATGACAGGCAACCTACAATTCAGAGAGAGTATAGTTCACATAAAAGTATCATTTGATACTGCCACTGATGTTTATATCGCACTTTTAGAATTTTCATTAGACAGACCCACTGTTTCTTATGAGAGGCTCCACGATCTAATCCATAGTTAGAAATAAAAAAATATTTTTTGAAACATACATAAACCACTTTTTCTAGGCATAATTTGTGTGCCTGGAACATGTCCTTTAAATCCCCATAATTATTTGTGGTTAACATGTATAACTGGCATTGTTCCTGCCAAGCTAAAGGTGATGATCATCCATTTGATCCTCCTACAAGCAAATAAATGTGAGGTTCTCCTGCTGGACTTCCACTGCCTGCTGTGTTTGGGTCCCAGTACACAGGACATGTGATTTAAGCTTCTTCAGGCTGAGCAGATGCAAGTAACCACCTCCACTTTTAAAAAAAATGTATGGTAGTTAGAGTCACAACACTATGATGCTATCAGAATATCAAATATTGTTACAATTTTCCAAGTGATTGCTTCCTGAGAAAACTACTTTTTCCTTCAAAGTCCTTTCAGGTTTGTGTGACAGTTGTGCTCCTCTCCCACCCTACCTCCAGTCCCTCACCTCTAACACCTCCTTCATCCCAGGACTTGTACTCCTGTAGCTGCAAAAACTGCCTTAGGGGACTGAAGCAGGCCCAGACATGAAAAAACAAGTTATTCTTAACTGGATCTATTCACTGGTCAAATTTACAGCACTGCCTTGAGTTCTAACACAGAGCCAGCATGGGAGCAGGAACGAGCATGGAAACATGGCAGAAGGGTGGAACTGTCTCTGTATGCACTGTCCTTGCATTTTTAGCCAGCTTTTGGAAAATTAAAACTGGAAACCTTTGAAAAACAAATGGAGTATCAGATAAAAAGGAAAAAAGGAAAGGTCTGCACAGAATAAACAGAAAACTTACCTTCTTCATAGCTGAATCTGGCACAAACTATTCCTGGACTCAAACTATACAGATCTCTCCTCTTAGGAGGCCTGAATGAAAGGTAGGAAATAAATTCACACACTCCTCACCTTTGCTCTTCATTTTTCACAACTGGACTTTGACCTCCACTTCTTCCTTATGACCCATTAGAGGAATCAAAGCACTGTATGAATGTCTTAACCCCTGACATAGGTTTTACCTGTAAATTGGCACTTGTATATTTATCTCCTCCTTCCTCTTCCCTTTCTTGAGATGTTGGGACATGAGGATATTTTCATATTTTTGAGTGGGTTATTGACTGGATAACAAATGGTCTGCACTGCCCATCAGATCATATGACAAAGAGAAATGTCCTGAAAAACAGGTTACTCAAAACCACAATCCACTGCAATTCTTTTCACAGCTGACATATTCTGGATGTGTTTTACTGGTTTCAGGTTACATTTTTGTTGTGCAGCTGGTTTTAGAAAAGGGAGTTATGAACTGGTAGGTTCCATTACAGGAATATTGAAGTGTGCTTTTTAATTTTTTTATATAAAACAATAGGAAATAACTATTTGTACTGGAGACAATATTTTCCCTGAAAATGAAACTGTGTAGTAACTATCCTGTATTGCAGCATTACTCAGCACTAGTGCCACTGCAGTGGATACAAGCAGTGAGGTGGAAAGGTGGACATAACTCAGGCCCTTGCAAAATCAGACTGTTACAACTGGCTAGTAAAAAATATCTGTGAGACTGGTGATGATAATATTGCTAACCAACACTGTACTGCTGGCAGCTATACCTCAAATAATCCACTATTTTGTTCTTAACAAAGACCTTGCTCTGAATTACAACTGATCCTTGCAATTCTTTTCCAGCAAGACCAAACAGATGCAAGTGGTGCTCAGTATCAATGCTTTAGGACAGATGTCTTCACCTTTACAGCAGAAATGCTGCTGCACTACAAAAAACAACTATTAGATTTTCCCAAGTATTTTAACTATTTCAGGCAAATAGTTAGATTTGCCTGAAATAGTTAAAGAATGATTGCTTTTATAAATCTAACTGAACATGTTTAGCATGGTATGATATCCTCTAATTTCTGTGCTAACTAATGCCCAACTAGTATATTGAATAAATGTTAAAAAATAGTCCAGATGAGAATTACCTACTCTACTCCTGTCCTTTTGTTAACATCTCTCAGTAAGAACACAAGACTGGAAGAGATCTTCTTAGCTAATAAATCTTCTCTGCCATCACAATCATGTCATATGATTGCTTTTATAAATCTACCCTCCCTCCTTTTCAAAGCACTTTTAATGTATTCATTGCTGTACTCTGCTGCTTTTCTGATACTGGGACAATTTTCTTGTAATTTTAAGACCAAGTTTATCACCACTTAAAGTGCTACTTTTTCACAAAGAATTTATTCACAAAGTGAATAATAACACACGTACCCTCTATTCCTAAACTTTCAGTTCATGCTGCCCTGTGAATAAATCTGATTCTCATATTACATGGAATGGCACAGCAGTTCCAGTTCCAAACCATGAGTCGCTGTAAATCAATATACTTTCAGTAAAGCTACATATTTAACTCATGCTAGTTGTGGAAAAGAATCAGGAAATGGTGAGAAGCAGAGAACACAGTCCCCAAATGTATAACAAATAAAAAACCCTCACCAAACCCAAACTGAAAGTGGCAAAACTGAGAAGACTGCAGGGTGGGAAAGTTTGTAGTGCACAAAAACATTATTCTGGCAGTAAATCAGCTTTGCTGTCTCACACTTACAGAAAGTAACTGAAATGGGGACTGGTTTCAATCTCAAGATGGATCTGGTGACTGTCACCAGTGATTCTTGAGTTCCCTCTCCACTGAATGGTACAAAAGTATTCCATGATATCTGATTAGACAGGTTGTGTTTTAACATTCATTGCCATCACTAGAAAGCCAGAGACAAACCCCACAAGTCAGCCATGAACAGGATTTCTACTGAATAAAAAAGAAAGGAAAGAAATCTGTTTGGAAGGGCTTGCACACTCAGACCACAAGTTCAGTCCTTCATTTTTATTTTATTTGAAAAATTGCAGTGCAACAACTGCATGAGATGTTATAGCCATTCATATCTTCTTTTGGAAACTCTCCTTAAGCATTTTTACTGAAAATGAGTCAGACCTGTGGAAGTGGGAAATTTCTGTAGAAGAATTCAAAGTGGACATAACACCCAACTAAAATGGAAAGTTCTATAAGGTACTCATGGTCTGAATGAAGAAAATAAGATAAAGAATGATAAAATAAGATAAAGCATAAAATCCGAGAAGTGTTTGTATTATCTTGAATGCTCAACATGTCTCAAAGTTCACATATGTTTCACCACCTCAATACAAAAGCACAGATTTAACTTCTGTATTTAAAACTTCTGTCCATATGATCTCTTGATATCATACTGGAATTTATTTTAAAATACCTCATTAAAAGTTCTACAGTATTTTATTGTTTGATTCCATTCTGGTTCTCTTTTTCCTCCAAAACACTTAAACAGAAATGGAACTAACAAACAGAATTAAGTATTGCATAGATGGCAGCCTGACAAATGCTGGTAACTATCTTGTCAAATTCTAGTTCCTAGAAATGGGACCTAAGTCAAACATCTACATTTTCTTCTCTAAGTAGAGCCTAAGGTTACAAAATCTCTCCACATGTGAAAATAATTTTCTGTCACTGCCTCTTTTGTATGTGCATCTAAACTTCACTTGGTTATCAACTTCTAATTAAATCTCCTGAAAATTAAGATTTAGTAACTGCTACTCTGGGTACAAACCTTAACATCAAAAAGATTACAGTATTTCACTTAGTTTGCATAAGAATTTAGTAAAGCTAAAAATATTTGAATGTTACATCTTTTTAACAGAAAGATGCCTCTCTGGAAAAGCAGTACTGCAACTTTATTTCTATTGAGACCTCCCCTACATGCACTAAATCCCAGCGCCTGCAAATAGAAACCTATAGTAGAGCCCCACCTCCCTCTACACACACACCAGGGCAATGTGTTCCCACCGTTCATTCATTCTCTTTTTTATTTTTCTGGCACTGCTGGTTGCATTTCCGAAAGGCTTGTGTTAAATCTCCTTCTGCCAACGCCTTCCATGCAGATACCTTCGGAGGATTGCTGTCCTCACACGAAACCGAGCAGCCGAATATGAAACAATGAACAATCTCTAGGGAAGAGCAAAATGAATCCCCCAAGCCTCATTCAACTTGCCAAACCTACACCTGGACAATTTGGACTGGACAAGGTTTTTAGGGAGCGGTTACTTGCAGGAGTTCTGCAATCTAGATATGTAACACGACATAAAGAGAAAGAATTGAAACAAACGCTGAGAGCTGTAAAAGACTAAACCATGGGGTGCAGAGGAATTTAGGCCATGAACTTCAACCCTGAGCAGGCCACCATCCTAGAGCTGTGAACCAGCGATGACACGGTCACAAATTAAACAGGCCAGAGCGGGGGGCTCCCCTCTGACACTGGGAACGAGCATGATCCCTTCCGACCGAGGAGAGAGCCCCCAGCTTCCCGCAGGGCAAACGAGGGAGGCTGCATCACATTGTTCCGACACGCTCACGGGGCTCTGCCACAGCATCGCTGCTCCCCGCAGCTTCCCGGCACATCCCTGCAAGATGCAGCGCCCCGATGATGGCTGCGATCCCAAGAGCCGGGCGAGACGCAGCCTCGGCACCCGCACCGAGCCCTATCCCGACCCTGCCGCGCCTCTGCGCGCTTTGCTGAACCCTCGGCACAGACAATGCTCCTCACACCCCGCGAAACACCCGCTCCCGCCATCCCCCTTCTCGCTCGGCCCCTGGCTGCCCCCCGAGCGGCTCCGCTCCCGGGCTGGGCACGGCTCGGCTCGGCACGACCCAGGTGCGCCGCCCGCCCCGCTCTGCTCACCGCCGCCGTGGTGCAGAAGGTCCGCAGCAGCCGGGGGGATGTCCGCAGCATCTTGCGGCCGCCCGGGCAGCAGCCGGAGCGGAGCGGAGCGCCTCGTCTGATGCAACCCGCGCCGATGCCGCTGGCGCCCGGCCAGCGCCTGCATCCGCGGCGGCGCAACCCCGCCCGGGCCGCGGCCACCGCACCTGCCGGCCCCGGGAACCGCGGGGGTCCTGCGGGAGGGGAGGGAAAGGGACGGGAAGGGCGGGGAGCCAGGCGAGCCCCTCGATCCCGGCGTGGCGGCTGAGCCCGCCCGCTGCTGCCGCGGGGCCCCGGGCAGGGAGCGGCGGGATGGCGTGAGGGGGCTGCCGGCGGGAGTCACGGAATCACAGAGTCCTTGGGGTTGGAAGGGTCCTCTGGACACCCTCCAGTTCAGCATCGCTGCCGAGGGAGGGTCACCCAGAGCAGGAGCGCGTCCAGGTGGGTTTGGAATGTGTCCATGGAGAATCACTCCCTGGGCAGCCTGTTCCAGGGCTCACCACCCGCAGTGTACGGAACTTCTTCCTCATGTTGAGGTGAAACTCCGTGTGGTTTAGTTTATGGCCACTGCTCCTCGTTGATGGGCACCACTGAAAAAAGTCTGGCACCGTCCTATAAGCACCCATCCTTGAGGTATTTGTGGGAGTTACTGAGATCCCCCCTCAGCCTTCTCCAGACTGAAACAGACCCAGCTCCCACAGCTCCAGACCCCTCATCATCTTTGTGGCTCTCCCCAGTATCCTCTCCAGTAACTTTCCTGGATTCACGGCCACCCGGGTGGCATTTTGCTGTATCCAGTGTCCCCAGCAGTGCTCTGGCCATTTACAGCTTGGGGGAGCAGAAGCCCTCACCTTCACCTTTGCCCTCCCTACCGAGACTCTTGGCGAGGCATTTCCTTGACTCTCCTGTGGCAATCAAAGATCATGTAGATTATCAGCACTAAATTTTAGTTTATTTGGTGCCAGTAATGGGGTTAAAAAGCATTAATGACTTACTGGAAATTCATATCACCACCTCTGCCAAGTATTATTAAAGCAGCTTGCTCTACTTAACCATTTCTTAAAAATCTACCTCTTGAATTCGTTTAGTAAAAATGTTTCAATTTCAATATTATTTGGAAGCTACAACAAAACCTTATTGTCAGGGGTGTGGAGAAGATCTTGAAAATACAAATTAAAGGTGCTATAAAGACTGGAAAGCAAGTGAAAATGACCCCAAAAAGGACAGGAATAGCAAAAGGAAGAGTAGACAGCACGGCAGTAACATAAGCATTGCAAATTAGGTCAGGTTTAAAGCCCAGCAACATAAAAAACATGGGTGTGTAATAAACTGAAATGACATTCCTGTCAGGACAACAAGATAAAAATGGAAAAAAATTTCTTATAGCCAAGTTGTGAACTATGTCAGAGAAGTCAGAGGCAATGATTCAGCCAAAGTTATGACCTGCACTCACCTTGCTACAGCTGAAAATAGAGTAGACATGCAAACATCCGTATCTCAATGAGATATCATATCTTTTATATGCTTTCCTGCAAAAGAACTGCAATAGTAATCACCAGGGTTTAACTCTCAGCCTCTTCCTCAGGGTATTTCAAATGCTGAGCAGTGCCTTAAGGACAAGGACTGCTGCAGTGCTGCTGTTCCACCCCTGCTCAGGGATGGAGAGGTGCTGCAAGAGGTGAATTGTGCCAGTCCCCAAGGAAGTCACAACACAATCCCCCCACAGAGTAAAGTCACACAAGGGCTTGCATTATGGCTCTCAAACCATTATTCATTTTCTGATTTAGCCCTGTGTAGCAAAATTACATCCTGTCCTTTGTTCAAGGCTCTTGGTGGTCCCGTTAGTGGAGGTGGGACTGAGTGGAATCAACAGAAATTGAAACAAAAACTTTTTCATTAAAATAAACTGCTGCACTTCTGTTTTGCAAAGAAAGTTTCACAAAGAAAAATCACTAGTCAGTTCCTATAATGTTTTTTTCTATAGGGTGAAAAAAAATACTTGTCTGCTTCAGTGAAAATTCTTCTCATGATGGTTTCATGTAGAGTGTCTGGTGATTTATTAGATTATGGAGTAATCAACCAAGGGACTTAGTGACTTGTTTTACTCTGAAGTGTTAAAAACTAAACAAATAAAATTCACCAAAAAATTCTATTACCAAATTGGGATGATATGTTTATACAAGTGGTTCATTCTCTAGCATCTGTGGCATTGTGGGTTTAAAAAGAATGGTGTACAGTAATTCCAGATTTCATTAAGAAAGCTACAAGGTTTTTCTTGATGGCTTATTCTTAAAATATTGTTATTGGCTACTTTTGTGGGTATGCAGCCTCATATCTTCCAATTATCTCACAGAGAATCTACAAAGTTTAATTGCTAAATTTCTTTAAAATACTCTATAAATCATACAATAAAACAATTAAAATTAAATGCACCATTTAACTACTACGGGAGCTGTTGGTCTGAAATGCCTGTTTATTATCTTGGTTTTTTTTTGAACTGGCAGTTTCTTTCAGAAAGATTGACTGCCCAGTTTGATGGGTCATGCTGCAGCAATACAAGGATTATCCAGGTTCATGCACAGCTCAGCCTGCAGCTGAGCAAACCCACGATCTGCTCAAACAAGAAGTATTACCAGTCCTCTCTAAAGGAATGATAACACTACCTCTGACAGTAGGAGAAATTCAAGTGTGTGTAGTATTCCCATGACTTGATGGAAGCTGCACAAATTCCATTCAATAGGGAATCAGCTTCTGCTAAAACAGCTGGCATCAAAATGGTCTGATAATGCAAGGTTTGGAACTGGATTAAAGCACTCTGGAGTACATGGAATTTCAAATCTTGGTTCACGATCCAAAATCCTCTCCAACTAGAATACTACACTTGGCATTCAACCACTGACACAGAAGCTTTCAGCAAAATGCTTGATTTTCCTGGGTAAGCAATTTGTAATATCCTGTGGCTCTATTCCCTGTACACACACAACACAGACAGTACAACAGTGCAAGGGTAAAGCACCAAGGTTTACTTGGCTGGCACACCTTCATCTCCAAACACAGCTCCTAACCTAGGGAGACAATAACAGACCTCCATTTACTGCACAGGCCACTAAAATGTCAGATGACAAAGGGGAAAATCACCAGAGGGGCTGTCTGTTGCCAGCATATAAGGAGAGCTGTATAAAGAAGAGCTGGGGAGGAAGATGAGGGCTTTATTTTAGATTTCATAGCAATAAGAGGGGCAGGGACATGAATGGCCAGGAAAGTGTGCAAAAACAGACATGGATGGTACCTCCACACCACCAGCTGCACACATCATCAGAGTGATGAATTCATATGAATGGGATTTAACCACACTTAACAAATTGCCTATGTAGAATTTCAGGTGCAAACAGTTACAATCAAGATTTTTAGTACCCACAATATTATTAGGCTGACCTCTTTGAGATAGGTCTTGTAGGACCTAAGAAACTCCAATATCAGGGTTAAATATCATAATTTATGTAAGTTGGAAAAAGTGACACAAAGTATTGCCCATTAATTTTTGTACCCCAGTCAGTGAAGTACCTTGCAAATTATTAATTTCTTGTTCATCTGGGGAAAAAAAAATCCTAGCACTGGTGCTTACTTTGTTTGGAGCACATTTTATATATTAAGTTTCCTTATTTGATTTTGTTTTCCTTCCAGTTCTGACCCTTTTTCATAAAGCCAAAAGTTTAGCTTAGGGAAAAAACCTGCAATTACCCATAGTAAGCTTTTCAGCATGAGCTTTTTCCTTTGTGTTACCAAATTTTCAAGGGATGTATGTCAGCAAATGGCAAAAACTGATGGGGGGATATGTTTACAGGAGTTATTCAGGAGTTAAATGTGCTTGTACAATACCAAAACGTGCAAAATGTGTTTGCATGTGCAGAAATGTACAGAAAGAATATAAGATCTAATGCAGCTGAATATTTTAAATCCTTATTTATTTCTGTGGAGCAGAAGCTACTCAGTGTCTTTGAAGACATCATCAAGACTTGGCAAGATCATTAGGAAAGACTGTTCTGCACAGTGTGCACATACTGAAGTGCTTGGAAAAGTGCTTGGAATCTTCCAGGATTTGCTTTCTTTTGAAAATCATGCCCTGGGACTCAGTAATCAACTAAATTACCTCTGCATAGGCTTTTTGTTGTTGGAAATCAGCCTTGATGGGGCTTTTCATGATGATTAAAGATTTGGTCACAGTTCAGACTCAAATTCCTCAGGAGTACTTTAGAGTTCACCCAGTTTTAAAGACTGAGTAATTAAAAAAAAAAAAAGAAAAGAAAAGCAAGGCTTTGTATGGTTGCTCAGTAAGTATGTTAATTGCATGACAAGTTTCAACTAAAATTTTATACAATAAAAAGATTTCACGTTTTTCCACTAGCTGAAGCAAGATTTTATGGGCAAGTTACTTTGTCTGTTACCTCTGCAGCATTTATATTTAAAACTTGCATTCATTTTTTTCCCCTAGAGGGTCTCAACTAGACACTAGCCATTAAAACCTTATACTTGACATTTCATTTTTCCAGACTAACCGAAAAGAGGCATATACTTGATGAGGAAAGGAGATTATTTCAGCAATTTAACAAGTGGCAAGAACTACCATGTGCAGATGCCTTACTCACACGGATAAATGGAATTCTCTCAGACTCCATGTGACAGAGTAGAAACTGCATCTGCAAAAGCTGTTGCTGTCTCAGTGGAGTGGAGCTGCAAAGAGCAGATCTCAGATGGTAAAGCCTTTCTGGGAATTCTGCCACAAAAACTTTGAGCAAGGTCTTGATTTTATTTAAAATGTTCAGAGCTAAGCATCAAACATTGCACAGACGAGGAACACAGAGAATAGTTGGGTTTCTGCAGATGCAGAAAGTCAAATTCTTTCTCCTGTAAGTAATCACAACTCTAGTAATTACTAACTGTCAATCTTGGTGGAGCTTTGCCTGTATATATGAGAAGCAATATCTGCTCTGG
>VZTB01016428.1:41830-60934 GCA_013397245.1 Thryothorus ludovicianus
CCCCCCGGAGCGCCCCGCCGGGCACGGAAGGGAAGGAAGGAAGGGAAGGAGGGAGGAGGAGGAGGGAGCAGTCGGGAGCTGAGCGGGGTCGCCCCCGCGGGTCCCCCCGGAGCCTGCCCCGCGCCCCCGCCGCCAGCCCGGCGCTGGTGCCCCTGCGGCCCGGCCTGCGGGGCTGGGCGGCCGCAGCGACCTTCTCTGCTCCCGGAGCTCTCCCCGTAGCCGCCGGGGTTGTTTTGGGCTGGGGGCAGTGTGTGGCTTTTGCAGCCCTTCATCCTTCATCCCCCGGGCGGCGGGGAGGGCCAGGCTCCCTGTGCCGCCCTCTCTTTCCTTGCTCGAACCGGGAGTTTCTGCCCTTCCCGGTCATTCCTCGCCCCTCACACATTTTTGCCGTGGCTTCCTCGGTTATCCAGAGAAGTCACATCAAGATATGTTGTGAGCAGGTAGTTGTACTCAGCTTCCATTCCCTCTGTCGCGGGAGGCGGGCGGTCACTTGCAGTTTCACCTTTAAAATATAATTGAGTAAGATCTTGCGGTGCTGAAGTCTCTCACGATGGGTTCGTGTGCCTGTCAAAATCCACGTTCAGCCTGTGGAGGTGACCTAGTTTCTAAACGGGGAACTTACATGGTTGTCACATTGTAATCCACACTGTAAATTGAACTGTGCCAAATTAATTATGCCAGGTGTTGCTATGAAAATATGTCACTCATGGACCAACTGTTTCACATATGATGTTATCCCAAGGGATGATGCTGTTTATGCCATGTTCATTTAGTCTGGATTTCAGTGGAAAATGAAGCTGTCCTGAGCAGAGCTTTTAGTTGTGGAAAGGAAAACGTAGCTTTTATTCAGGATGCCAGATCTCTGCTAGTTTGACCAGGACATAAAGTGCAGCTCCAAAAAATTTACATGACTTAATATGCCCCGTTATCACCATCTCGAGGGTGAAGAAACAGGCTGATCTTCCATCCAGAACAGCACACAGTGTTCTAGAGAAAAGCCAAATAAAAATCCTGTGACTTGAAAGGCATTTTTTGTTCTTGTTGTCTGCTTTCACTTTGTGTCACTAGCATTCAGCAATTACAACTTTCTCAGCTGAGGACATGGGATACTGAGTAAGTCTAGTTTGTTACATTTCTGTCCTAGATATGTATGGCTATGGCACTTGCAAATCCTGCTGCCAGTGAGTTCATTGAATATTGATATTGCTGATTTTACAGAAGAAATTAAGTTGAGGGATCTGTACTGCTGAGTTGATCTCTTGCACTGTTCCAGCTATAATGCTTTATTTCTATCATCTGAGAGGAAACTAAATCAAACTTTATTGTAAACGCAACATACTGTATGAAGTATGTATGCTGCTCTGAAGAAAAGGATGATATCTGCTTTCTGTGATTTAATTTTCTTCCTCTGTGTGAGTCAGTTTATTTAGGAAAAATGTTCTGCATCTTAGAAAGCTTCCCTCCAAGTAATTTTTTATCTGTGCAACTCTGCCTATCTCTGGCTAGCTAAGAGCTTCCACTCTCTTATCTCACTAAGAAAAGGAGAAATTATTCCTGTCTCTTATTTTATAGATGATCAGCACAAGGTAGCAAATTGATGGCTATCAATAATTAAGTATTCTGAGGTATGTAATGAGCTGTAGTGTTGCTCAAATCCATCATTTGTCTGCTGGAAAGGTGACAGTCACCTGTGGATCTCTAGCAGTGTGCTGTTGTGAGGTTTTGTTTGAGAAATGCTCAGTGGTTTTTTTTATAGGGAACTGATTCAAACAGCAGTGCAAATTTCCTGCTCTTGTATGACTTTGAAGTTTTTTTCTGTTCTTCCTATAAAGCCCCAGTGACTGTCAGCTTTTTTTGTTCTTAGTTTGTGTTTTTTGTGAAGGAAGGAGATGTGACTGGGGAAGTACCAGAGCATCCCCCTTTAGTGCCTCCCCTACTCCAGATTTTCCAGCAGCAAAGCACTGAAGCTGACATGGTGGCTGGTTAAAATCCATGCAGCAGGGCTGTGCATCTGTCAGGTGCTTTACTGGTTTGCTGCAGCAGAGCTTGCAGAAGATGCACTGGAAAGATCCTGAAGGATGAGATGGGTTTGATGGAATAGAACAGAGCAGTGACACAACTTAGGGGCTACACATCAGTGCCTGGGGTGCTGCTGCTGAGGAGTGTTTGTTCACTTGCTGCTTCTCCTGTGTGGGATTCAGTCTCCTGATCCTGACAGTGCCTGTGCTCTGTCTGGGCTGCAGGTACTGCTGGACCATGGATGGCAGCATAAATTTAACTGGTGTGCTTAATTGAATATAATTGTGAATTTCCCACAGCAGTGGATTGCTGTGCTCCTCGGGTAGGCTCTGCAGTCCGTGTGCCTTTATGCACACATTGCTGCTGCTTTCAAAGTACTGTCTTAAAATTAATTCAGCTCTCTACTGCACTCATTTCTCCTTCTCAGTCTCAGCTTCCCTGTACATTGTCCTTTTTATCTTTGCTTCATCAATTTGTCTTTGTTCATTTCTCACTTTCTGCC
Source organism: Thryothorus ludovicianus (assembly GCA_013397245.1). Taxonomy (NCBI): domain Eukaryota; kingdom Metazoa; phylum Chordata; class Aves; order Passeriformes; family Certhiidae; genus Thryothorus; species Thryothorus ludovicianus. The sequence continues at coordinate 44,352 of VZTB01016428.1, forward strand.
TGGTGCAGTTTCTCAGTCAAAATGTTTCAATGATAATTGATTCAGCAGTGCTCCCCCACTGAAGTAGCCATCAGCTATCATTGGCTCAGTTATTTGCAGTGAGGATGAGTAAGAGGTTGAATGTGCAGAATAAAATATATTATTTTTAACTTTCTAGGCCAGTCTACTTGCTGAAATGTGAAAAGGGCACGTATAAAGTTACGTGATGGCTGAATTCTTGTGTAAGAAAAGTTCAGTTGTTCAGCTGACCTTCATTCTCTAACTTTTTTTAGATAATCCTATTTTCAATAGATAGTAGATCACAAGCTGTTAGATTTGTTATCTAATTATGGAGAAGACACTTTAGTCTTCACATGAAAAAGGATTGTACTTCCTGAGTGTAAAGCCTTGAACTGTAATCATTTACTCTGTGGTTCAGATTGTGTAGCTAAGTCAGTAATTGTGTATAATTTGGGAAGGAATGGGGAGCATCTTAATATGGGAAATAAAAAGATCAGTATAGAGAGCATGAAACTTTTTTTTTGCACCAATTGCCTTTAGATGCACTTTGCTAATTAAGACCATTGCTGGTGTTTGCTCAGCTGAATGTTAGCCTTTGAACCTGTTTGTCCCTTTGAACCTGCTTGCCCCTGACATCAACAGGACAGCTGTGAATGCAGCAGAAGAAAAATTCTGCCTGAGAAGGGTGAATTTGAAAGTGGGAGGGAATGATTAAAAGCCATAAGCCTTCCATGTAAAGCTCAAATAACTCACTGAGAGGTACCAGGGAGAAGTGGAAAGAGGATTGCTGGAAATTCAACTGCAATTATATAAATGCACATGTGCTGGTTCAGCTGATGGGTGCTGTGTTACAATTTCTACAGTAATTTCTTTGCTCAGCACCTGACAGGATTGTTAAGATTTTCATTTAACAATACATGTACCTTTAAAAAAATTTTCTGCATACTGCTTAGATGTTTGATATTCTTCAAGTAGTACTTGAATTTCTTTTAAGCCAGCACTAAGTTATAGGATTGTTTTTAAACAAATAAGAACTCTGTATTAAATCTGCATTTTATTAAAGAAAAATGCCACAGCAAAGTGAGGAGTACAGGAATAAAGCTAAATAGCTACAGGTTAAATGTTTTTTTGGTAGCATTTTTTTGATATTGCAGTTTATTGAATTGTCCATAAAACTGTGCAAATGTTATCAATTCTCAGAAATTCATGCTGAAGTGCAGTTGAAGAATTATGGAAAATTTCTTGAGGAATATACATCTCAGCTGAAGAGAATTGAAGATGCTTTGGATGACTCTGTTGGAGATGTTTGGGACTTCAGTCTTGATCCCATCGCTTTAAAGGTCCTCATATATTTAATATACATTGCAGCTGTTACTTTCCTGATTTGTCCTTCAAAACCTCAGAAGTAAAAACCTGATGCATTTTTGCTCTTAAAACTTTGACTTTTGTGTTCGAGAAACCCATCTAATAATATTTTAATTATCAAATAATTAATAAATTGGTGCACATCATATGAGAAGAAGTTTTCATATTATTATTTTATAGTCTTATGGGTACTATAACTAACTAGCAAAAGTTAAATGAATTTCTAATTCTTGATGTGTTGGGAAGGCTGGTTTCAGCAGACTTCTTCCCTGTGACTATTAATGTTTTTATCTGAGGGTTAGGCTTCCAGGAGAGCTCACTAATAGTTGTAAAACTGCAGAGTGAACTGTGTGTGTATTTATAGATTTTGTTTTGACCTAATGGCCTTGGTACAGTATTGGCTATTTTCTTGGTCACAAAGAAAACTCTGTGGAGTTCTCTGCCCTCTGTGGAGCATTAGTTTTTCCTCCTCACTGAATTTGCAGACATAATTTCAAAGTGCTTTTGTTGCTGTGTGGAGCTTGTCTGTGCTGAAGATGCACTCTCAAGCAATCATCTGTCTGAATAATTTGAATAAATTATGTGTGAGTCCACCACAGTACTGCATGTTTATGGACTACTCAAAATCAGGCTGACTCAAGTACAAATTGTCAGTGCCTGCATACAGATTCCTGTTTCCAGCATTTGGGATTCTTAATTCATGTTTTAGTTTTCCTGAGCTCTTTTTCTCCTGCATATGCCAGAATGAGCATGCTTTTGCTTTTCAAGTTTTGTGAGTAAATTGTTGTAAATGCTGTGTAATATGCCTAGTTATTTGCATGTCTGCCTAAAGTGAAAGGAAAGGTATTTCCATGTGCAGGTGAGGAGTGAAGGATTCCTGCAGTGCAAGTTGCCAGTAATGTGCAATTGTAACTCTTATTACTGACCCTATTTGAGATTAAACTGAGGGGAATACTTGCCTAGTTGGAGAAATGTATTTTTGACTAGTGTTTTCTAAAATTGCTGATTTGTTGTTTCTGTTCGGTTGTTTTGTGGTTTTTTTGTTTGCTTTTTATTTTAATTTTAGCTTTTGCCATATGAACAGTCCTCTCTACTGGAGCTCATAAAGACAGAAAACAAGGTAGGCACTTAATGTTTAAAGAAAAAAAAAAATATTCAACCTCAACCCAAGCTCTCTAAATGTGAATTTGTTTGTAATCTGTGTGATTTTTTTCTCACTTTGGGTCTAGGTTCTAAACAAAGTTATAACTGTGTATGCTGCTCTTTGCTGTGAAATCAAGAAGTTAAAATATGAGGTAAATTCAGCTGAATCTTATTTTTGTATATTAAAAGGATGCAGTTTGGCAAGCTGATATATAGATTTATTTTTATCAGTAAAGAAACAAGATATGCCTAAATAATTTTTGTAGCTTGATTACATATATCCTATTTATTAAAAAACAAATTTCTGCTTTTGTTGTCAGGCAGAAACTAAATTTTATAATGGCCTCTTGTTTTATGGAGAAGGAGGTAAGTAGCTCCCTTTACTGTAAAATTATGTAGTTTTTTTTTATTGCTTCAAGTTATATTAAATGCTACAATAACTGTAATTTTATTATTACATGCTTTCTCTGTGATGCACACCAAGTAGAGAACTTTGAGGGTGTAGGGATATATGTTTGTGTCTTGTGGGTGTCCTGAGTTAGCTTAAGATGATGAGATTTATGTGTAAAGTCCTGCATTGAGTGTTGTTTTGTGAACAGGAAATTCTGTTGCAGCCTTTTTTACATGGGAAATAAGGAGTGTGAGCTGCTGAGGTTGTATTAAATGTCTTACCTGCAGTTTTCTTTTGCAAGGTATGGCATTGAAAATGTTTTTCATATGTGAACACTTCCTCAAGCAGCTTGCTTCCTTTTGGGACTAGGTTTGATGCTGTGTGTAGTAAAACAATAAATCTGTGATTTAACTGTAGTAAAACAGGGAAACCATTAGTAAATAACGTGACCAAAGTCCTGCCCTCTTCACTTATGCAAATGGAATTCCAAGGCAAGTTGGAGTGTGTTGATGTCATCTGTCCTCCCAGGGCAGGTCACTCACACTCCAAGTTTAGGCCATGGCATAAGGTGGGCACAGGTAATTGTAAGTTCACAAATCATGAGACACTGCTTTAGGTGAAAGCTGATTTTTGTCTTGGAGTTAAACTGGTAACTCCTGAATGATTGGCCTTGAGCTTCCACCTTAAGGGATACGAGTGTGGGAATAAGCACAGGTCTTGGTCATAAAAAACATAAGAGAGTGTTACAGAAATATCAGGGAATGTGAAATCAGTGATCTTGGGACTGTTTGTCATTCTTCTAAGTGCTATATAAGATAATTGTTGTGGTTAAGGAGCATGGAAAAGTGGGGGATTTGTTAGCTTGGTATGTGGGAGGTTTTTTGGAGTGTATGTGTTGGGTTTTTTTCCTTTTTTTCTTAGCAGACTTGCATAACTTATCAGATATAGTTTTAAATATTTTAAAAGTCATATACTGCCAGAATGATACTGGGAGATCTCTCAGAATTTTCCATGTCTCTAACATGAACAAATCAGAGTATAACTGATGGGTGTTGTTTCCCGAATGCCTGGGAATGGCAGGAACTGAGAGGTTAGGTAGGAATGCAGAAATTATGTTCTCTATTTTCATATCCCCACTTGTAGCCTTTTCTTTGATAACAGCAAGCTTGCTTACTTTAAACAACTGGCTAAGTTAGTGCCTCAAGGATGGTTGAAATTTAAACAAACACTTTGCTGTCTTTTTCCATTTATGTAAAGAATTTTTTTTTTTCCCCCATCTTGTCTTTGCAGTGGCTAGGACTAGTCTAGAAACTTCAGGTATTTGGACAGGGTTTTTTTACATGAAGAAGATTGAAGGTCACATAAAATGTGTGAAGGGAAAGCAATGTGATGTTTAGCTCCATATTACAGAAGTATGAGAACTTCTTTAATCTCTGACAGCTGTAAAAGAATATATTTTTTGAAGCAAGCAGACTTGCATTTCTTAGGCAGGTAAACTTGTAATTTTAAGTGAGCTTTTCTTGCTCAGAGTGACCCAGAGGAAAAATCTCAAGTCTATAGCATCTATCTGTTGTCACATTGAAAAGACAATATTTTGTCAGGTGATGTTCAAACCTGTCCAGATGACTGAAACAGTTTAGCATGGCTGATGTAATTACTGTATTTGTGTTCTGTGTCATACACATAATTCTGTGAAGCTTTGTAAGCCTATTCTTTTGTGCAGGAGAATATGTAGGAAAAAGAAAATTAATTCTTTCTGGTTAATCCTGTAGCATATTCTTTCAGTAAAAAACATCTGGATGTTTCTTGCAAGATAAATACTTAGTATTTTCCTGCAAATGTCTTAAAAATGGAAACATTTATACTAAGTTACATAATACATATGCCCTTAAAGAATTATGTGGTTTATTCTTTTTTTTCTCAGATAAAGAGAAGCTTTGTGTCTAATTTATAAACCATGTAATTTTTAATGAAAAAGAAATTCCAAAAATAAGTCTACCCTAAGAAAGCAAAATTAGGAGGTTTTGAGGCTCCATCAATACACTCCTAATAGTGCACTCCACTAGTATGACAAATAAATGGCTTGGGGGTCAAACTTCAGTGTGTGTTTAACAGGGACAACACAGACTTTAGAAAATATTGACAAATGTTCCTCTTTTAAGCCACAGATTCCAGCATGGTGGAGGGAGATTGCCAAATCCAGATGGGAAGATTTGTTTCTTTCTTGCAGGTAGAGTATGTTTTGATTGTTTGAATAATCATAATCCTAATTTTACTTGCAAAATGGGTGTAACAGTCTGCCATATCCTGTTTGCATTTTGCTGAAAGGCACAGCAGTCATTTGATATGTTGCTATGTTTTGCCTGCAGACCTGTCACAACCAGCACACTTTGTTTGGGGATCTTTTTATATTTCTCTCTGGAAGTCTGCTGAGAGAAGGAATTAGAATTTACTTTAAAAGATTTCAGTAGGAGAAGATAAATTGAGGTTGATTTCATCTGATGTTAAGGATAGCTGTTTTTATGAGTTTGGTTAGCAAATTTTATTGTTCATTGAACACTGGAAATGGATTAATTGTTTTATATGTTTGGGGTTTTTTTAGCTGGTAGAGGGGAGCAACATCAAAGTATGTACCTGAAAAAATTGCTTCTGTCTCCTTCAAACATTTTTGGAAGAAGACTTATTTCTTCTACAGTTTGGTTGTTCAGGATCCTTTGCATGAAAACAGGATCTGTTTTTATTCTGAGGATTTCCTGTGCTCTTGGGATTCAGTCCATTGTGGAGTTTTTTGTCCTAAATGTAACTTAAGTGATTGTCCCATTCCCAAAAATGTTTATTTTTTTATGGAATATTGCTTGTAATGAAGTAGCTGTGATGAAGTAGAGAATATAGAGGAAGCTTCCAGGATGTTTAAACAAATTCTGGTTTAACAAGAGTTAAAATTCCTGTTCTGATTCTGCTGCATGGCACTAATCATTTACTGTGTCACAACAAGACAAATGTTATAGGAAGCAATTTCTCATCTTCCTTTATCATGTTGAAATGCATTAAATTGTTGGGATCTCTCAGGTTTTTTTTCCCATTTTCCAAGCTCTTTGTCTTATCAACTTTGCAGGTTTCATTCTTCATTCTCTGTTTTGCTCATGAAGTTTGTTCTTTTTCAACAGTTGGATTATCCTAAATCCATCCAGTGTTCTACATCCCTAGATTAGGAAGTGCTATTCTGGTTAGTGTTATAAGCATATCCCCAGGGGTGATGTGAAAATATGAAGCTGATAAAAAGGTGAAAAGGTGCTTTCATAGAGCTAATGTCCATATATTGGTTTATTGGCTCTGTTGGGTTTTCTGGGTTAGCTAGAATGCAGTAGCCTCAAATTAGCTAGATCAAAAAGTTTTTTAAAAAATTATCAAAATAATGCTCTGAAATATTAGTTGAAAATTACAATCTTGTCTGTATTGTGTAGCTGCTAATATTTATGTGCTCTTGAATTGGACTAGTTTCCAGAAATTTTAAAATGGCAGCTGGTGCAGCCTCCCCAGGAAGCATGATCTCAGCTGTCTGCTAATCCATTCCTCTGGAATCTACTGGCTTACTTCTGCTGCATTTGTTAGAGCTGCACAAGTAAAAGAAGTAATGTTTTGTGAAAACTGGTGACTAATAGAAGGCAGAAGCCCAAATAAGAAGGATTTTTGATGGAGAGGAAGACAGAATTCATCTGCTAGCCAGTCTCCTGGCAGGCTGGCTGTTCAGCCAGTGTGGGCTGTCTGCTGCAAAGCCATCTGTGTGCAGACTGGCTAGACTCATTACACACTGACATTTCCCTGATGGGATTTGTAAGGTAAATTAATGAGCAGTTGAGGGAAACTCAGATTAATTTGTCCCGTTGTTCAAGGAATATCGTGTTAAAATCCGTTATAGAAATTAATATCTTCTTTACATGGTCAGAGTTGACATGTTCTTACTCATTTTGTGTTACATAACCAAGCCTAAGTTCTGCCTTTGTCAGGCAAACTTTTCAAAGACATTGATTTTCTTTGCTTTAAAGCTGTGTTCTGTGGCTTATCACTCTTACAGTAGGTGCAGGCTTCTGTGGTAATTCCTAATTTGAATTTGGCTATTACCAGCATGCAGAGTGTGACTCTTGAATCTAGTGAGGAAAAAGCCTAGCCTCTGCTACCAGGGATATTGTGCCTGAAAGTACATGGGCTCAGCTGTCAAGTCACTGTCTTTGATAATTTAAACTAATAGTGTAAATTGTCAGAGTTGTACTGGAAGCTTGTTTGGTAGTTTCTTAGCTTAGTCCCAGGTCTTTTTTCAGAGCTGTCAGTAGGATGTTTTCCATCCTGCTGCAGACCTGTCCACTGGCTTGGGTTAGGGATTGAGTTGGAGCTTTGGCTGCATATTCTGTAGTTTATGTTCAGTGTTTTTGGTGTAATGATAACTTGTGTATGGGGAGGATCTATAAATTGATGTGCATTTTATTTTCTTGTATTTCAGGAGCTGTCTTGCTTTGTTACCCGGTGTTATGAAGTGGTGGTGAATGTGGTGCATCAGCTGGCTGTTCTGTATACCAGCAACAAGTAATTGCTATTCCCTGAAATGCTCTATTGTTATCATGTTAAATGTATAAAATATGAATGCTCTGTTTAAGGCATGGTCATTTTTGGAATATTGTTTTCTAGAGAGAGAGTGCTTTGCTGTGCAAGTTTGGGCTTCATAAACAGTTATGGAAGTGGTTTTGTTTTATTTTCAGAAAAAATAGTGCTTGTATGTAATGAAATGCAAAGATGTTATTGTCATTTTTAGTGCTTATGTCTGAGAAATATTGCTGATTTTTCATCCTTGCTCTGTTTGAGAGGCTCCTCCTATTGCTTGATACACAGCTTAAAAATCAGATCACTCCTGCAGTCTATTTTGAAAATGTAAATCTTGACATATATTCTTCACAGAACAGCCATGGGTTTACCAGATGAGGTTTAGCTTAGAAAGGGCTGTTTGCTTTATCTCCTTTGAAAACTGTGAGGAAGGTTTGGTTCTGAATGGGATTGTTGGGGTTAGCTTTGGCTACCTCTGCAGGCCTCTGCATTGCTTCCCCATCCCCCAACAGGATAGCATCATTCTCAGTTTTGTTTGTTGCTTTTATTTTTGGCTCATACACAGCACAAGGCAGACTTCCTGTGTGGTGCTGGATATGTAGCTTGGACATGGTTTTATTAAATACAAAGTGATTTTATTCTCTGGCTGTGCCAAAGCTCTTTGCATAATGGAATTGGGAGTTGCTGCCACGTGTGCACTGAATAGACTTGGTGCTTTCAACCAGTCACATGCTGTATCTTTAAAAATGCAGTATTAAATTTCACCATAGCATACACTTTAAATCAGATTTTGATGTTCTTTTGTTTTCTGAGGTTACTATGTTAACGAAGAAAAATGTACACCAGGAAACAGAGACCACACCATGATACAGAACTGATAAATATGATCTGTTCCAAGGATTAAAAAGGCATTAAAATATTGATTTTATTTACAGGAATGCACCTAAAATTATAGAGACATCTGGAGTTCATTTTCAGGTGGGAATGATTTGGAACTCTTTTGCTTATGTTAATATATATAGGTCTTGATAATTAATCCTGAGAAAAATGACTTTTGAGTATAGGTTTCAATTTCAAGATTTTATTTTATTTATCAGCTTTGTCCGGCCTTTATATGGCAAGGCCTGGTGTCTCCAGGTCTGTCATATTCTAAATTTCTTAGCAACAAAGTGTTTGCTCCCTTACTGCAATGTGTGCCTCTGCATATAGACAATTTTAAAAACTGTGTCTTCAGTGTCAAGATAGATCAAGGAATTTAGTTTGTGTGCAGACACCCCTTTAATATCTCGTTTCTCTACAAGTAAAATCTTTAGGCTGCCAAACCACAAATTCTCCTGTTTAACTCTCTAGCTGATCTCTTATTGGCTGAAAATACATTGAAAGGAACTGAAATTTTATGTGCCACATATGACTGCAGTAAACTTTCTAATACCTACAGTCTTTTCTTTTTTCCTTCACAAATAGGCAATGTATGAGCATCTAGGAGAGCTGCTTGCAATCTTGATCACTCTGGATGAAATAATTGACAATCATGCCACGCTGAAAGATCACTGGACCATGTACAAGAGGTGTGTCTCTGATGTGAAAAATACTCCCACAGCCCAAAAGATGAAAGCATGTGCATCTGTCTGTGTTCCAAGAAAGTCACTGTGGGAACATGGGTTTTGGTAATCTGAAATTTCAGTGAAGAGCAGGGCTAAGCTCCCACAGTGTCCTTCTAAGGGCACCACTAAATATTTTGTGTATTTGAGTAAAAATGTTGCATTTTCAGTGCAGGGTAAGCATCTTGGCAAACAATGTAATAGTTGGTGGGGTTTAAAGAATATTCAGTGAAAAATTTAGGTGTGTGAAGAACTGAGCTAAGACTATCCCTGTTAATCCATATTGATCATGGGAATGGGTGTCCAGCTTTAAGAAGGGGTGACACCTTAAGTAAAAGCTGTAGAGTCAACAATTATAAAGGTTGCTGAATTAGTGGAATATTAACTCTCCTTGAAAACCCAAATAAATGGATATAACTCAAATGCCAATTGTTTTTACAGAACTAATGTGTTTTTATGGGGTTTTTTTCTTTGTTTTTCAGGTTTTTAATTATCTTTTTTTTATTTTGGGGTGGCTGCTAATGGCAGGAGGGGGAAATCAAAATCTCTTACCAGAATAGTGCAGGATATGATAAAACTGTGGCTGTGATTTAAGTGTGCTGTATGTGTGTGTTCCACACCTACCCCTTACAGGCTGCTAAAATCTGTCCATCACAACCCTTCTAAGTTTGGGATTCAAGAAGATAAACTCAAGCCATTTGAAAAGCTGCTGTTAAAACTGGAATGCCAGTTACTTGATGGAATGATATTTCAGGTAATGAACTCAATACTCCCCAGTATGAGAGAGGAAGCTTACATGAAAGCAACACTCTTTTCAGAATGATTGGTTTATTTGTTTGTATTTTGTTTTTGTTCCAATTACAGTGATGTGTGAGTTTGGCTCTTGCATCTGTGCCTGGGAGAAAAAAGGCTCTGTTGTAAGATCCTTTCTTGCTCTTCTCATGTGCTTGAGCTGTGCCAAGCTTTGAATGGTAGCAGTAAATGCTGACTGTTTTGCAGAACTAGAGACACACAGATAACTTGGCATTAAGTCTGTGTATTATCAGAATTCTGCTTTTGTCCACATAACAGTGAGCAGGTTTACATAGCACAGTCTTTAACTGCAAATTAATTAGTATCCTCTTTAACCTTTAAAATGTATTGAGTGTGACCTGTCATTCTTTGCATACAAGACAGGATGCTGTCATCAGAGACTACTGTGGTGGGACATACTCCTGAAACATGCAGGGGCACAGGTGGATGAGGAGGATTTTTTACATTTTCAGTACAGTTAAATTAAATATGTTCATACAAGAAGCCATCTCTTTAGAAAAGTGCATATTACTGATATATTATTGAAATGGGGTGTTGTGGCATAGTGGGCAGAGGATAATGTTGTTGAACCTGGTCAAAGCACAGTCAGTTGCTCAGGTCTTGCCATTACATCTTAAATGGAATTAGGGAGAAGGGACTTGTTCTGTAAAAGCCTTCAAGAGGGAAATTGTAGGTAAATAATTAAGCACAATTTGGCTCATTCTTTCAGAGGACATTGCTACCAGCTATCCATTTTTCATGGTATAGTTCCCTAATGCTGTATAGGTACAAAGACTTCCTTACAGGTTTGAGACATCAATAAGATTTGGCTGGAATTCATTCAGGAAGTTTCCCCTCCTGTCCTACAAATGCTTCTTCCTAACAAAAAATCATTAAAAGTATTAGATGCAGTTCTAAAAAAGACTTTTCTGATCTCTTTGGAAAGTGTGAAATGTGTCTCTATTTTTTGACTGTCATGGGGTTTTGGGAACTTTTTTAAGCTGCCAGCAGAAGTGTGTGGTTTCATGCTGCAAGGTCATGAACCACATCCTACAAGTAATTTGTGTGATAGGCTTGTTTAAAGGACAGTTAGTAATATATTATAATGTGATAATACAAATATGCATCTGGTTTCTTAGCACTTGCTCATCAAATGGTTTCTTTAAAAATGCTCCTTAAAGGAAATGAGAAAAAAAGGGGTTTGAATGTGAAGTGTAAGAGTGTTTTAATATTTTCTGATTTTATACTTAAAAATGTAAGCATAGTTAGGAGTCTGTGTGTCATAGAAGGTTAAGGCTTACTTTAGGTTAATCTTAAATCAGAGTGCTCTTGCAATATTCTCTTAAAAACCTCTTTTGAGGTCCAAAACTCCTGCCAATATCTTGATGTATTGATATTTTCCTCCTTTTTACTCAGGCCTGTATAGAGCAGCAGTTTGATTCTTTAAATGGTGGAGTGTCAGTGTCAAAGAACAGCACATTTGCTGAGGAATTTGCTCATACTCTTCGTACAGCTTTCGCAAACGTCGAAGCCAAACTTGGTAATGCAAGCTCCTGCTTTTCCTGTCAGCTTCTTTCTAAAATTGTTTATGTTGTTTGTGTGGGAGTCAAATTCACAAAGGTGTTTTTTTTGCAGGTGAGCCTTCAGAAATTGATCAGAGAGATAAGTACGTGGGCATCTGTGGCCTCTTTGTACTGCATTTTCAGATTTTTCGGACTGTAGACAAGAAATTTTATAAGTCATTATTGGATGTCTGTAAAAAGGTGAATGCTTTATTCTTTTGTCTTTTAGTAATGAAGTAGATAATCTCCTGAGTTGCACAGACTTGGGAAAAGAGAGAACACAGAAAAGTCTGAAAAACAGATCTAAGAATTTTCTGCTTTTTATTGCTCCCCACTGCCATTTTCTTTTAAAGATGATCGAAAATTTGTGCACTCACATAGCAGCAAGATAAAATAAACTGGCCATTTCTATTAAAATCTTACTTCTCAAGATGAATATGGCACTGAGGACAAAAAACTGTTTGAGATATACTCTGGTGCTGAATAAATGCTGTGGGTTTTGACCATGACTATAAATATTGTTTTGGAATATCTCTATATGCAGAGTTGACTGAGACATTTTCATACTGGATGGCATGAAGAAATTATTAAATTCCCTAATATTGTTTAGAATCACTGAGACTGGTTTAATTTTGTCTATGGCTTCCTTAGTGAACATCTAGGAAAATTTTCTTAATATCAATGTAATACTCTGTAGAAAACAGTCACACAAAAATTAACTGAACTGTGTTAATTGTGTTTATTGCTACTTGGTTTTATTCCCCCTATTTTTTTTTTTCTTTCTTCCCAGGTACCAGCCATTACATTAACAGCTAACATTATCTGGTTTGCTGACAACTTTCTGATTCAGAAGATTCCAGCTGCTGCCAAACTGCTGGACAAGAAAAGTATTCATACAGTTAAAACACAAAGGGAGAACTTTCTACAGCAGAGGGCACAGTCACTTACCAAGTATGCTGCCTAAATTCTTCCTCCTGATGCTGTTTGGGCTTTTTCATTCAGTGCAGTTGCAGGTTGTGTGGTGTCTCTCAGTGGTGTTAGTCACTTGTTCCACTTCACTGCAGCAGTGTGTGTGTTTTAGTGGTGCTGCAAAAATTTTAGTCAAAACAAAGCTGCTTTTCATGTCATGCTCTCAGAAAAATATATATTATTACACTAAAATAGCAATGTTCCTGGCAGTTCTAAATAATTGTTCTCAGTTACTTCTCTTTCCATCTTTTCAAATTCCCTTTTGTTTTTTAAACTAGTGTCTGATAACCTGGGCTTTGTTTTCTATTAGGGCTCTGCTTTCCATGTGTTTATGGAGATAAGTTGCTAGTAGGTTATAGTGGAGCTTTGCTCTGCTTGGTGATGGTATTTTCTTTGCCAGAATTTCTTTCTTTGTGACTGTTTTTACTGCTTGTTTAATGGTCTTTGAAATTACCTGTATTTGAAGAAAGCCTCTCTTGTTTTGTGTTCCACAAGTAGTGTGCAGCTCACTTCTTTCTCTTCTAAAATATACTTGAAGATGAGATGGAATATTTTTAGCTGTTAGTCTTAAGAACGAGTGTCTTGCACAGGAAAATAACAGGACTAAGATTTTTTTTTATGCTTCAGAACAAAACAAAGTAAAAACTGGGGTCTGTGGAATGACACTAAAACCTGAGATTTTGCATGTTGTCTTCCAACCTGATAAGCAAGCTGGCAGAACTGAGTTGGAGGGGAGGAGGGAAAGGGAAGAAGCAGCTCTGTGCCTGATTCTCTTACAGATTATTTTATAATCTGTAATTTTTAGTTCTGCCCTGGTTCTTTTTCAATCCACTTTTTTCCTGACCCTGATTCTTTTCCATGCTTTAATTCCTAGGTAGGGCACAATTGCACTGCTGCTTTGCTTCTAGTCTTGGGCAGTGGTAAAAGTCTTAAGATTAAGAAAACATTCAGAAAAACATCTTGATACTCACATGCATTTCATAGAAATATGGAATCATTTAACTTGGAGCAGGCCTGAAAGATCATCAGTTGTAACTCAGCAGTGCCAAGTTCACCACTAAGCTGTGTCCCCAAGGCTCACATCTCCACAATCTTTTCCATACCTCCAGCAATGGTGACCCAACCCCTTCCCTGGTCTGCCTCTTCCAGTGCTTGACAGCCCATTTGGTGAAAAAAATTCCTACTATTCAATCTATACCTCCTCTTGTACAACTTGAGGCTGTTTTCTCTTGGTCTGTCACTTGTTACTTTCTTAGGAGAAGAAACCAGACCCCACCTCACTAAAATCTCCTTTCAAGGAGTTGTAGAGAGCAGTGAGGTCTCCTTTTCTCCAGACTGAAAGCCCTCAGCTCCCTTGCAGGCCTTATTCTCCTTCCCCTGCTTTGTTGCCCTACTTTGTACACACAATTTTTGAAGATATTGTAATAAAATCCAGATTTTGCATCTGCTGATTTGAATTGTGCAAATAACTTTTTCTTGCTTGTTTAAATATCCTTGCTGTGCCTTTGATAATTGGACTATTCCCTAAATATGAGGACTCTTTTTAAAAGTGTAATTTGTGGTAACAGGATCAATGACCTAAATACTGCTACAACTGCTGGAAGAAGTTGTATTACAGTGTCACAATTCTCTATTTAACACTACTTAACCATTTAATTGCAGCTAGTGTAATTGAAGCAGATAAACTTCTGTAGAATTATGTTACTAAGAGCAGTCCAGTCTGGCATTGATTTAATCACAAATTGTGTTTGTTTGTGTGTGTGTTTGTAAGCAACAGAAATTCAAACTGGGATGAAAAAGAGTAGCACCAAGTGTTGAACTTTACTGTCTGGTGTTTAAAAGCATTTTCTAACAGTTTTATAAAGCCTTTTAATTTAAGGAAATATAGTATATGTGCTGCTAAGAGGACCATGTGTTCTTTTGAAAAGTAGATGATTTTTGACTCATTGTGCAGACTAACTAATCCTTACCTGTAGAGAATTAAAATGTAACTGAGTACAGGGTTCTGATACTTTTGGGAGGTGAGTTATTATTTTGGGGTCTGAAGGTTTAAAATATTTCCCTTGCAAGATTTAAAGTTTTGCAAAGAAATAAGAAAATCTTCATAATCTTCTTACTAAAGAAGTGAGCAACATTCTCTGTTTCCTTCCCCAGAGATATGCAGTCATATTATGTTTTTGTGAGCTCGTGGATGACAAAAATGGAATCCATCCTCTCCAAGGAGCAGCGCACGACGAAGTTTTCTGAGGATCTTTCCAACCGCTGCAATGTCTTCATCCAGGTGTGCAACATTTTAACGTGGCCATGCAGCAAACTGATGTTCTGGTGCAGGCTGTTGAACATAAAAAGAAACCACAGGAGTTCTGTGATCATTGGTGTGTTATTTCACAGTTGTGGAATTCTTATAAAGCTTTTAATGCGCAGTATTCTTCCAAGAAAATCTGTAAAAGGCCTTTTGTTAAAGAATGTGGGGAAAGGGAATCTGGCTAAATAAATCCAAAATTCTAGTCACTGACTTTCTCTTGACACAGGAAATCAAGAAAGCTTGATCTTCTCTGTAGTAAAGATTTTGGATTTCTTTCCTTTTGAGTCATGAGGACTGAACCAGAGTCTGTTTAGTTTTATTTAGGACAATACATACTCTCAGTAAAGGTTTTGTGTTGTTTCATTGTGCTTTGCCTAGTGATGATAATTTGCAGGAATCTTACTATATTCTGAGACAGCTGGTTTTCTTTTGGCCTACTAACAGCATGTAGTGTTAATGTAAGATGTATCTTATTTCTGATTTTATTTTTTGCTAGTTTTTAGAAGTATCTATCTACCAGACATAAACTTGATGAGGTGTGTGAAAGAAGCATGATCCTGAATCTTCTTTAGCTAAAGATAGCCCTGTTCTAGGATCTTTGGTTTTTATATTTGAATTATTTGCAGTGGACTTAAAAAATTCACTCCATACTGAATTGAATTTCCTACACCACTGTCTTTTCCTAGTCTCTTTTTCTTTTTTTTTTTGTTACTGCTTTTTCTTTGAAGTAAGTTTAGTAATTGTCATATTGTGTAATCAACATTGTATTTAAAAGCTTAGCATATGTTGATGTAGAAATGATTGATATCTTTATTGTGGGATGGCCATCTCTATTTACAAAGTGTAAAACTGTGTAAATACTGTCAGTGTATTTCACAGAATCTGGAAGGTTTAGATTGTTTTTGTGATGGGACATTTCTGATGAGATGGGAATTGTTTGATGGGTTGGTTTACAATAGACTGAAAGTATTAGACCTTCGAGGCTCTATGATTATTTAACTCACTAGCCTTTTTTTATTTGTTTAATTGGAATGGCTTTAGAAGAGGTTAATTAGCTGATCTAATGAGTCACAGGCAGTTTCTTAGTGTCTGCTAGTAAAAGCTCAGCTTTGGGATCCCAGGCTTGCTGAGTGGAGTGGGATGGTGTGGTTATCTGTCCAAAGTTTAGCTGTCTGTCATGTATGGAACAAAACAAACAGCACTTATTTGATTGACATGTGGAAGTATTGATTATTAATTTTTCTTCCCCTTGTATTACTTTTATTTTTAGGGTTTTCTTTATGCATACAGTCTTAGCACCATCATTAAAACTACAATGAACCTTTACATGACAATGCAAAAACCTATGACCAAAACCTCAGTAAAAGCCTTGTGCAGACTTGTGGAACTTCTGAAGGTAGGTCACTGGTGAAAATTATTTATTTCATGTAGGAATTACAGAGAACATCGACCAAGCATCCCATATCAAAAATCCCAAAACTGTAATGTGAAGTGTCCTTGCATGCATGGCTTGTTGTTTGAGAGTGGTATGGTTAGAGAATAGATTTGCAAGGCTAGGACTGGGTTTGTTTGTTTGTTTGGGATTTTTTTCATAGCTTCTAACTACCTTCCTTAGTTGATGTCACAGAATGGTTGAGGTTGGAGGGGATCTCTGAGACCATTGGTCCAGCTTATCCCAGCTCAAGCAGAGACATCTTGTTGTCCAGAACTGTGTCCAAATGACTTTTGAATATCTCCAAGCGTGGAAAAATATCTCTTTCTGGGCAGCCAGGCTGTGCCACTGCTTGGTTACCCCTGTAGGAAGAAAATATTTGCTGATGTTCAGAGGGAAGCTCCTGTGTTTCAGTTTGGGCAGCTCC
>VZTB01016429.1:13440-26105 GCA_013397245.1 Thryothorus ludovicianus
CCTTCCCTTTCCTTTTCCACATCCCCCTTATGCCTCTGTGCTGCTTCCCAAAGACCTTTCCTGCTCTCTCCCAGCCCTCACAGCACCAGGGATGCTGGGAGCTGAAGGACTGGCCTCCAAAACCTTGGGATTCCCAGCAGCAGGGGGACACTCCACATTCCAGCTGTAAAGCAGAACAGTTTCTGGGGCAAGAGCATCTCTTTGCCTCTTTTTCAGCTCTCCGTGCAGCCCACGAGTCCTTCCCTCCTACCAGACCACTATTTCCCAAGGGGAATCACAGTCACCGGCCTCCATGGTACTCTAAAACCTGGCATTACCAAGCCATTCCCTATTTCTCCACCCCAGCCACCTCCCCCACACTCTTTCCTTCTCTGATATCCAAGGAGCTCCAGTTTAGCATCACCTCCTCTAATAGCATAAGCCCTGGATGAATCCCCTTGATTTTAGGGCACAGGGTGTTGCTGGAATTCCTTGTTCCAGGTGCTTGGGTCTTTTCTGTTATTTCCATGCTGGATATTCAGAGGATGGGAAGATGGGTTATTATTAGGATTTTAGAGTCAGCATTTGTTTTTAGAAAAGAAAACGGGTTCAGCAGAGGGGTCTGTATCATACATCCTCAGGAGCCAAAAACTGAGTGATAAGTTAAATTCAGTGTGATAAAAAGCTCCCTTTGAAAAAAAAAAAAATAAAAAAAATTACAATTCTTACTAATTGGAACTAATATTCCCAGTATTGGTCAGCTTGATCCTCCTCCCATGCCTGCCAAAAATAAAATCAGCTTTAGGACAGTCACTTCCTTTGTATTTGATGCGTTTTTGTCTAGGTTAAAAGTCACAGCTTGGTCAGAGGTGGCAGGGAGGACAAACAATGGAGATGTAGAGCTGCCAGGCACGTGGGGGTGGAAAATCCTGGAAGCGCCGCATACGTTGGCTCTGGTTTTATTTGGGTTTTGTCAGGCTAATTAGAAAGTGCTGCACACTCATGCATTGGCAGATCCTAAACATTGTGGTGTTGGCTGGCTGGGTGTACACACATGGGATTGGAGGGAGGGGCGTGCTTTGGGATATCCTGGAGAGATGGAACAGGGTGGAAAGGAGAGGCACGATTGGGGATTTTCTTTGGCCGTGCAACACTGGCCATTCCCCTTTGTCCACGGTGGGGTAAATTCCTCACTCCTGGAAAGGAGATGAGCAGACTGGAGGCATAAAAAGGAAGAAAAACAGATGAGGCATCCATAAGAAATGCTTTGGAGTGGGGGCGTAGCCGTGGGGTCCCAGCAGGAAGCCATTTATTCTCGGGATACTCACAAAGGGGCTTTGCCCAAGACATGTTTAAGCAGCTTATGGCCATTAGACAAATGTTTAATCTGCAGGAAAGTGGGCCACCAGGCAGGCAGGTGCTGGGATGCTTTTTGAGCCACGGAGCAGCTGGGTCTGGGAGAGAAGGCAGTGGAGGGGACCCTGGGGACAGGGAACCAGAGGAGTGCGGGGTTTGCACCTCAGGGCTGGGCAGGGCAGGTGTGGCTGAGATGTTAATGATGAGGTATTAAGGATTTTAGAAAAGTTAAGATTACAGTAGATGCTGTGTTAGCTAAAAAGACCCAACAGAAGCCAGATCTAGATAAGATAGCCTAGATTTAATAACTCTTTGCTGGTCAATTTTATAGACAATAGCCAACTTCCCCGTGGTAAGAAACAGATTGAAGGCAAGAAGCTGCAGGCTCTACCAAAGATTTCTTTGTCACGAACACCCAGAAAAAGTAAAAAGGNAAATACCCAGAAAATGTCACAAATCCCAGAAAAAATAAAAAGGTCAGAGCAAAGAAGACTTAGTTTACTTCATCATTTTACCCCCAACTCGTTTCAAGAAACAAACCACACACACTTAATAGCCTCCTTACAAATTAGCACACGAAGCAAAAAAATAGAGGTGACAAAAAAAAAAAATGCATTTGTGTTTTGTATATTCAACATTTTTGTACATAAAAGCTTTGTAATCACCTATGAAACTTTGCAGTGTGCATTAGAGAGATATCCCACACCCAGCCAAATAAACATACACTGACTCAAAACTGTTAGAGAGTCTTTGTCCATTAATAAATGGACATTGATATTAGATCAATGCTCTTATTTCTTTAATTCATGGCCACTGCAAAGGCCAAAAGATTTCCTGTGGAAAGGTGAAAGGAGCCCCTGAAATCACCTGAACATGGCAGGGATGGGCCAAGAGACCCCAAAAAGGCTGTCCCAAGCTTTGTGGCACCTTGTCCCACCTGTGTGTGACCCTCAGGACCTGAGGCAGCCAGGTGGAAAGTGGTTCCAATAAAACTCCTCCGATGTGCAGCCCCCCGCACGGAAAGCCAGACGGGAAATCAGCTCGTTCCCAGCTCTGATCCCAGTTTGCCCTAAATAAAGACGTGGATCGGCCTGCGGGGGGCACGGGCAGGGCGGGAATAATTCCAGCCTGCGCTTCCCCGAGGGCAAGGCTGGAGCTGGCATCCCTCGGGGCCGTGAGCGGCGCCTCCCGGGCAGGTGCCGTCATTTTGCAGTTATCCAAGAGATGGCAGCCTTCCCTAAATCTTCTCCCGGGCTCTCACGCGTTTCACCTCGAGCCCCGGCACGGCGGCTGGAGCATCCCGTGGGGCGCGGGGCTCCCGAGCTGATAAAAGCCGCCTTTGCAGCCGTGCTGCCCGGATTTTGCTGGTTCCTGCCCGGAGCAGTGGTCGTGGAGAAGGGATTTGGGTTTTTTCTTGGTTGTACATCGCCCAAAGTTGTCTTCTTGGTGTCATGCCGAGGCTGTTCCTGTGGCACTCCTCACTATCCATGGTGCCTGGAGGAGCTTCTGTGGGAACTCCAGAAGTTTGGGTTGGGAACTCCAGGATTTAGTGTAGGATCCAGTGATACCCTGGCCTGGGCTCTCAGCTGCCTGTGATGTCTATTCCCAAATTGTCCTTCCCTGCAGAAGGACACAGTGAGGTGGTGGGGTGAGCTCTACTTCCCGGTGCCTTTGCTGTGTGGCTTTGTGGTCACCCACCCACAAAATTCCAGTGTGTCCCCTCAAGAAATAACAGTCACAGAGTGGCTGGGTTGGAAAAGACCTTAAAAACCTTCTCAGTCACCCCCTGCCATGTCGAGGGACACTTTCCACTATCCCAGGGTGCTCCAAGCCCTGTCCAGCCTGGCCTTGGACACTTCCAGGGATCCAGGGGCAGCCACAGCTTCTTTGGAAAAGCTGTGCCAGGGCCTCTCCACCCTCACAAGATTCCCACCTTCCTCCCCAGAGGTTTTGCTCTGCCTCACTGTTCACTGCAGGAGCTCATCAGGACTGGAAATGATGTTCCCTTTATGCACCCACCTCGTGCACCTCTGTTTTCCAGATCTTGGGAGTAGAAAATGGGAACACAAATATAAAACCTTTTCCAAACATCCCTTCTAACAGTTTGCCCTTCTCTCTGCATTATATTTGCAACTTGTGGAAAGCTACAGACACCAAACCCCAAATCCAAACCAGCACCCTCAGCTCTGCTCCCCCACCACCAAGCCCACCAGTCCTAGAGACAGAAGTCACTCAGCCTATTCCTGGCTCTGTTCCCATGGCCTTGGACACTCTGGAGGTGTCTATTCCAGTCCATTAAACAGTGCCAGGGCCTGTTTGCTGGGCCTGAGGCCAGCTGGCATTACCTGGCCATGTTCAGACTGTCACTGGTGTGTGAGCAGCTCCCTTCCCTCCACCATCCCTGTTCCGTGCTGGTGAACACCTTTGCTGTTGTCCCCATCTGGCACATGGAGTGACACCTGCACCAGGTTAGGCCTTCAACAGGTTCTGTTCATCCCTGCTGACCCCAGCCTCCCTAAAGGATGAAATTGTCACTATCCACAGTGTATTCTCTGTTTTTGTCTGATAAAACCGTGATGATCCATTTTTTAATTTGAGGTTTTAAATCCTTTCCCTTTGCTGTGCATTGAAACTGAGCTAAGCATGATTTCCTTCCTCCCAAAAAAAGACAGAGGAGCCCTTTCCTCTGGGCTCAGGATAACTTGGAGGTGCCATTCACAGTGACACTGGAGTCCACAGCTGAGGACATTGATGGGCATGGAAGGAAAATCTGGCCTTAAAAACCTGCAGAAGACAATTCCCTGAGCCACGGTGAGCTCCTCTCCAGGAATCCCACCCAGTCTCCCCCAGGAGCAAGGTGTAGTGGCAGCACAGATCCTGCAGCAGGGACTTCCAACTGCTCCTCCTGGGGACATTAGGAGGAAAGTCACAGTGACAAATGGGAACTGGGATCAGCCAGGCATGAAGCTGATTTGGGGTTTTTCTATGCTTTGTTTCCCAAGGAAATGGTGAGCAAAGAAGAGTCCTAGATCACGGAATCACGGAATTTTTTGGGTTGGAGTGAACCTTAAAGATCATCTCATTCCAATCCCTTGCCATGGGCAGGGACACCTCCCTCTATCCCAGGCTGCTCCAAGTCCCCTCCAACCTGCCCTGGGACACTTCCAGGGATCCAGGGACAGCCACAGCTTCTCTGGACACCCCGTGCCAGCTGCAGCTCTGCTCCCACCAGTGGGTCAGGGGTCCCTTCCACATTCATCAGATTTTTCTCCTTCACGTGTCCCCAGTGATGCCCAGAGATGCTGCCCCAGCTGGGAAGGAGCAGCTGGAGATCACATTCCCCTTGTGTGTCCTTGGGAATTCATCAGCAGGAATGCCATGGGCTGTTTACCCCATTAGCCCAAACAAAGCTCAATGACACACAAAGGGACAAAACTAAAATCTTTCTGAGGACAAAACTTAATTATTGGTGGCAATTTTCAGATTCAGAAGCCACAGCGCAGTTTTTAGGCTGCCCTAGCCCTGGTTGGATCCAATCAGTTATCTGAGATTGTGCCTCTCCCCTCCTGCTTCAATTGCAGCTCAATCCCAAGGATTCTGTGAATTCCAGGTGTTCCTGTGCCACCACACAAAGCTGCTCACACAGCCATGGTCGTTCCCAAATTATTGACAGTTCAGGGGGTGAGGATTGGAGCCTCTCTGCTCTGGAGCCAGGCTGAGAGAGCTGGGGGTGCTCACCTGGAGAAGAGAAGGATCCAGGGAGAGCTCAGAGCCCCTTGCAGAGCCTAAAGGGGCTCCAGGAGAGCTGGAGAGGGACTGGGGACAAGGCATGGAGGGACAGGACACAGGGGCAATGCATTCAGCTGGCAGTATTTGCATTTGACCACATCATCTCCATGAATAAGGACCTCTCTGGCAAGACTGACCAGATTTTTCCTTGTCCTCTGCACCCAACCTTTTTGGAAGACAACAAACCACGCAGCACATTTCAGGGTATTTTTTATTGAAAGGAGCAAAACCTATTTCCATCAAGGAGAAAAAAAAGAAAAAAAAGAAAGAAAGAAGAAAACAAAGAAGAAAAAAAATTTCTTCCAAACAAGAAGAAAGCACTGCAAACATCACTTTCTGTCGTCCTCTCTACTTCCTTTTCCTGTGTGTCAGGCAGCAGTGCATCCTCTCGCAGTCCTCAGCGTGCTCCTCCCTCTCTCCTTTGCCACAGGTCCTGGAGCAGTGCCCTCTGCAGCTCCTTTTTGGCTGGCTCTTGGCTGTGGAAAGAAGGAAGGATCTACCTTTGCACTGATGAATTCCTCATGGTCACCAGCATGGTCCAGTGACTGTGATGGAACCTGGTTCCCATGGAGACCCACAGATGTTGATATCTAAATTTAGGATGGGGTGATTCTGGAGCTGAACTCCACTCCAAAAGTCTTTTGAACCAAACTTAATATAATTCTCCATGCAAAACCCACCCACACCTACTTTCCTGGAAAACATTTTTCAGTTCCAGAGTGATTTGGGTTGGAAGGGACCTTGATCCAGTTCCAATCCCCTGCCTTGGGCAGGGACACCTCCAACCATCCCAGGTTGCTCCAAGCCCCATCCAGCCTGGCCTTGGACACCTCCTGAAACACTTTCACCTTAATTCCTTTATGATTCAGCCTAATCTCTCATTCTACTCCACACAGTTTTCCACCTTACCTGGGGTGGCCATCAATGCCATTAGGAAAACAGCAAAGACAACGTAGATGACCCTCATGGCTGGATATCCACCAGGGTCACAGCAGCTCTGGGATGCAGCCTTGCAGGGGAGATCTTGCTAAAAGCTGGAGACCCTGATATTTATAGACATTTCCTGACAGACAGGACAGCGTTAAGAGGAGCGTGACTTTGCTGGTGGCCAAGGACACATTGTTTGCTGTTTCATGGGACTTTATGTCGCTCCAACCCAGTGGCCATCTGACAATGAGACGTCCACTCTGTGCCCATTTGGCTCCTTGAAGGGCTCTTTGAAGGGCTCTTGTGTGCCCTGTGCCAGTGTCCCTCCATGAGACCCAGCCTCTTCTCAGTCTGGCTGCCAAAAGTTTTAAAACAGACTATTGTGACTGTCCCCCTGTTCAGGGGACTGGGTGCTGGCTTGTAGGAATGGTTGGAGTGATAATTGTTAAAGCAGTGAGTTTGAGAGCCCTTTTTCTTTCTTCTCAAAGCAGAGGGATGAGAGGACTGGTACTACTCTGGCCAATCCCACCCTGGGCATACCCAGCAGATCCAGACCCTCTAGCAGAGCCCCGAATTCTGTGGCAATGGACACACAAGTTGTAATCAAGTTGAAATGTCTTTCCTATCAAAAGAGCCCTCTGCCTGCATGAAGGTAAATTTTGCACATAAATTAACAGAACATAGCAAAATGCCATGGGCAGAGATGGGCAGAGTGGCTCAGGATTCCACTGCCCTCCCAAAGTGTCCTTCAGCACCAACTGGGAAGAGTCAGAGAATCACAGAATGGTTTGGGTTGGGAACTTTAAGCTGATCTATTTCCAAGCCCCTGCCATGGGCAGGGACAGGGACAAGACAGGGCAGGGACACTTTTCTCTAGAGCAGGTTGCTGGCAGAACAAACACAAGTCCTGGCATTTACATTTGTGTCAGATTGTGATTGATGTGTTCCTTCCCACATTTCCCTCTCCCTTGCAGAGAAACAAAAAAAATTTCTTCAGCACCTCCAGTCCAAGAAGAGACTGAACCCAAGCAGAGGCTCTGCAGGTCGTGTTCCTGGCAAGGAATGGATGTTTGAGCCTGAACAATGCTGGCACTGCACGATGCTGTTCCCTCTGGAACAGCCTGACAGCGGCTCGGGCTGCCTGCCCCAGGGAGCAAGAGCTGGAAAAGTTCTTGCTCCAAGGGTGTCCACGTGAAGGGGCTGGGAACAAGGGGTTCCCTTCCACATCCCGCTGGATATCACGGCTCTAAGATGCTGAACAGACCCCAGGCCCTGTGGATTTGCAGTTTTTCTCTCTCTCTCTGCACTGAATGCATCCATTGCATTGCAAGGTAAAAGCAGGAGAGAAGATAAACAGGGAATTAAACTGCCCCAAAATTCCCCAGTGCACCCCTCTAGCTGTCCTTTCTCTAGATGGGAAATGATCCCTCAGTCCCGATGGCTCTCCTGCTCCCTGACTCCTCTACGAATTCCAGTTTGTTTCAGGATGGATGTGACACTGGGTAAGGCTGAGCCTCTGAGGTAACAGAGGCAAAAAAAGAGGGGGGAAAATGCAAAACAGCGCCTGGAGAGAGGAGTGAGGATATGTGAGAACAGCCCTGCTCCAAGGCCAGCGCAGAAGGAGGAGCAGGAGCTGCTCCAGGCACCAGAGCTGAGATTCCCAGCCCAGGGAGAGGCAGCCGTGCCCCTGCAGCCCAAAAGGGACCGGGGGGGAGCTGAAATCCACCTGGAGAGCCCACACTGGAGCAGGGGCTGCCTGAAGGAGGCTGTGAACCTGTGGGAAACCCACGCTGGAGCAGGGTCCTGGCAGGACTTGTGACTCCATGGGGGACCCATTGGGGCAGCCTATTCCTGAGGGAGTGACCCCATGGAAAGGACCCGCACTGGAGCAGGGGAAGTGTGTGAGGAGTCCAGCCCCTGAGGAAGAAGGAGCAGCAGGGACAACTGACCACAGCCCCCATTCCTCTGCTGAGGGGAGCAGGGAGAGAATCCAGCAGGGACACCCAGAAGGGGAAGAAGTAGCAGGCAGGGAGGACAGAATTTTAAGATTTTTTTTTTTTCCTCCCTCATTTCCCCTCCTTTGACTTTGATTTTCAATAAATTATGTTCATTTTCCTAAGTGGGGTCTGTTTTGCCCATGCTGGCAGTTGCTGCCTTGTCCAATCCATTGCATGGGATCTGGGAGGGCCTTGCTGCTTCTCTGCTTCCCTCCTGCTGAAATTTTCATGGAAAGGGGGCTGTATTATGCTTGGGAGGAGACATTGCTGAGCCACAGACATTTTTAAAGACATCTGCAGATAACCTGTGACCTGAAAAGCAGCAAGGAGCTAAAAGAGTCCCTCCTGTCTCCAGAGGGCTGTGTTAAGGGCCGTGGAGAAGCCAAGAGGAAAAATAGCATTTATTCCCAAATGCCTGCCCTGTCAGAACACTGGCAGTCCTGCAGCTCGTTGTCAGTGGATGTTCAGTCTTTTTTTGGTGCTGCTGAGCCTTTGGGCTGGGCTTGGGGACCCTGTTTCAATGCAAGGACCGTGGGGACACCAGTAACCACACCACACATGCCGGAGTTACACCTCTTTTTTAATTTGTTTTATTTATTGAGAGGAGGGGATGGCAATGGGGTCAGACAGCTGGGAATCCGCTCCCAAAGCCACCGTGGTGCCTCCTCTTCCCCACGTGCTCCCTTTTCAGCTCCTATTTCCCCTTCCAGGCTCTTGGGATGCAGCACGAGTACTTGCAGTCAGCAGAGGTGTATTTCAAATCCATCACGTGGCACTTTGGGGAGCAGTACCCCACAGGAGCACAGGTCTTCCTGACCTTCCCATAGCCTGGAAGAGGGGAGGGAGAGGGGTTATTCCTCATCTCTGTTCCCCATTTCCTCATTTCTGTTCCTCTTTTCCCCATTTCCTCACTTCCCCATTTCCCCATTTCTCCAATTCCCCATCTCTGTTCCCCATTGCTCCATTTCCCCAATTCCCCATTTCTCCGTTTCCCAATTCCCCATTTTTCCATTTGCCCATCTCTGTTACCCATTTACCCATTTCTCTATTTCTCCATTTCTCCATTTCTTCATTTNTGAGAGGAGGGGATGGCAATGGGGTCAGACAGCTGGGAATCCGCTCCCAAGGCCACCGTGGTGCCTCCTCTTCCCCACGTGCTCCCTTTTCAGCTCCTATTTCCCCTTCCAGGCTCTTGGGATGCAGCACGAGTACTTGCAGTCAGCAGAGGTGTATTTCAAATCCATCACGTGGCACTTTGGGGAGCAGTACCCCACAGGAGCACAGGTCTTCCTGACCTTCCCATAGCCTGGAAGAGGGGAGGGAGAGGGGTTATTCCTCATCTCTGTTCCCCATTTCCTCATTTCTGTTCCTCTTTTCCCCATTTCCTCACTTCCCCATTTCCCCATTTCTCCAATTCCCCATCTCTGTTCCCCATTGCTCCATTTCCCCAATTCCCCATTTCTCCGTTTCCCAATTCCCCATTTTTCCATTTGCCCATCTCTGTTACCCATTTACCCATTTCTCTATTTCTCCATTTCTCCATTTCTTCATTTCTTCATTTCTGTTCCCCATTTCCCCATCTCTGTTCCCCATCTTCCCATTTCCCCATTTCCCCATTTCCCCATTATTTCTGTTCCTCTGTTCCCCATTTCCCCATTATCTCTGTTCCCCATTTCCATGTCCCCCATCCCCTCCCAGTCACAGTGGGCAGCAGGATCAGACCCTGTCCATAGGGATGTCCTGCTCCATTCCCCCACACATCCAACAGTCCTTCCCAAGCCCAACCCCAAAGCTGGAAGGGACCTGGAAGGTCACAAGCCTGAACATCTCCCTGTGCACCTCCCTCCCCTTCTCTTTGGAAAAAATGCTCCCAGGGGAAGCAGATCCATTTCCCTCCTGAGAGACGTCCCAAAAACAAAGCTCCTAAAGTTGTTCCCCTCTGCCCACAGGTGTTTCCTTCCCTTGTGCCTCTCCTGACAGGATCAGTGTTCTCAGAGAAAAGCAGCAAAAACCACATCAAGGATGCTGCAAAGGTCTTAAAATTGGTCCCACAGCAGCCTGGCACCAAATATTCACCATTAAAGGGTTAAAAGTGGTCCAAGGGACAGATTTGCCCCAAGGGGGTGGGAATTGGTATCTGAGGGGAGTTTCTAATACCCCTTTGGGAGATCTCAAAATTGATTCCTGGAGAGGGACCAGAAAGGTTTAAAGTCTGAGAAAAAGGGAACAGCAGCAGCAGTTGTGTCACATCAATAAACCAAACATAGAACCATGGGATCATGGAATGATTTTAGTTAGGAGAGACCTTAGAGATCACCTTGTTCCATCTGCCATGGGCAGGGACAGCTTCCACTATCCCAGGTTGCTCCAAGCCCTGTCCAACCTGGCCTTGGATGTTTCCAGGGATCCAGGGGCAACCACAGCTTCTTTGGGCACCCTGTGCCAAGGCCTCCCCACCCTCACAGGGGGGAATTTCTTCCTCATATCCAAACTAAATCTCCCATTTTCCTGTTCAAGTCATTCCACATACCCAGGATTGAGCTTTGACAGAGACACTGAGCTGCCTGAAAAGCTCCCACAGCACCACAAAGTCCTCTAAATCCCTTGGAGAAATGGCCACATCCAGACTCTTGTATGGAATTGCCTATCCTGGGCTCACCCCTAAACTGGGCACTGGCATTTTAACCTCAATTATTCCTATACAAATCTCCCCGAGGTAATTCTCACTTTATTGTCCCTCGAAAGAAGTCATTGAAGTTCCTGCCCAGGTTACAGCAGCCTCAGAGGGTAAGAACTGAGCTAAAGTTATTTTAAAAGAGTCCCAACCAGTATAAAACTCATTCCACCCCATTTCCCATCTTACCTGGAGTGGCCAGGGAGAAGAGGAGGAAAAGAGCGAAGACAAGGTAGAGGAACTTCATGGCTGGAGTTGAGCTGGGATCTCAGCGAGGCTGGAGAGAGGAGAGCAGCAGAGCTCAGAGGGAGGAGGTGATGTACAGCAGGCTGGAGCTGCCGGGTTTTATAGAGAATTTCCCTGAGGAGCAGAGGGTGCCAGGGACACGCGGGAATTCATCCAAGTCCCTCTGTCTGGGGCTGGGCGTGCAGTGATGGCACAAGAACTCCCCAGCTGTGCTGGCAGGCACCTCCTGTCTGCCCCGGGGATCAGATAGGATCCCAGCACTGATGGGAACACAAAGGAATGGGGGATGTTCATATCTGGGTCCTCAGGATGGGTCAGAGGGACCTGATGGAGATCTGTGAGTGCAGCCAGGAGGGGAGAACAAGATCGGTATCACGGAATTCCAGGCCTTTCCCACCCGCTGGCAGGGATGCAGAGGGATGCAAGAGGGCCACGATGCACTGATAACTCTCCCTGCATTGTCCAGGCTGATCACCTCGTGGGACTGATGGCCTGGAAAGGATCTCTGCTCCTGCCTCTGAAGCGTGTCTGCAAAATCTCCCTGATAAATTCAGAGAATGTTCTGGGAGGAGCCTTTGGTTGTCCCCTCTGATGGACGGACGGGTGGGAGCCCTGGGGCTGGCAGCTCCAGGGAGCCTGGAGGAGACACTTTGATCATCACCTCATCCCCACAGACCCTCCAGACAAGAGCTGAGCTCTGCCAGGGAACTTTTCCAGCCCCAGCTCACTGGGCTGTTTAATAACTCGATAAACAGCCAGGAAGAGAAAGAGGCTGAAGGGACAAGAAGCTGCTTTAGAATTACTCAATATCCTCAAACCTGAATACTCAGAGTGCAGCAGATGGATCTTACAGCACAACAGGGCAGCAAAATGACAAATGCTGCGTCAGTGAGAATCTGAAAAAATCTATAATCTGTACAAATGGGGGGCCTGAATTGGCTGAAGCCAGTCAGGAAGGAGATTTGGGCATCCTGCACCCCCCTGTGGGGTGGGCACTGCTCATCTCCCCACCCTGATGGCCTTTGGTAGGGAAGGAAGAGGTTAAAGAGAGGTGGCAGAGCTGGGGACTTGTTTTTGCAAAATTAAATGTACTGGAACTTGTCAGCTCAGGGTAGAAGTTAGTGAAGGTGTATCATAAGCTGTAAATATTTTAGAGGCCTAACAGGACAGAACTACACTCTGCAATTTTCCTAGCCCAAGAAATAGGTGGGATATGAAGGTAAATAATGTATTTATCATAAAAGTGAAAAAAAAAAAAAAGCCCTCTCAAACTGAGGAGAGCTGAAAAGTGGAACTTGAACAAGAAGTGCAAAAGAAGTTAAAATGCACTTAAAGGATGAATGTATTGAAACGAAATTTATGAATGAATGTAGCAAATGCGAATTACAAAATTATTAAAAAATTATTATATTATTAAAAAATCTCTGTGAGGAATTTGCCAAAGTTCATCTCGTTGACTTCTCATCACCAATAGATCCCCTTCCCTGGATTTGAGGGCTGCCATGTTTTCCATGTCTTCTCTTTCTTGATCATAACCATTCCACTTGATTATTTTCTTTATTTTTCTGGCAGGTCACATTTAATCACAGAATCTCAGAATCATTTCATTGGTAAAAGACTTCTAAGATCAATTCCAACCATTCCCCAGCACTTCCAAGGCCATCACTGACCCATGTCCCCAAGTGCCACATCCACAG
>VZTB01016432.1:0-70671 GCA_013397245.1 Thryothorus ludovicianus
TCTATAAAACATAATTGTACCCCTTTGGAAAACAAAGAAACCTCCCTAAAAATCACTCAAACAAGAAAAAGGATACATAAAAAGGATGTATTTTAATTATTTTTAAAACTATCAAATTATTATTGAAGCTCTTTAGATGGTTCTGCTGTACTTTTGTAATGAGCTAGCCTTCCAAAACCTACAGGAAACACAGAAACTGGAATCAATTTCTTTCTTCCAAGCAATAGCCTTTTCCTTATGCTTAACCAGTAAATACTATAATATCTTACAAACATGGCTCATATGGTTATTTAAAGCAGAACTATGGTTGATTTAATATGGTTATTGTTGCCATACATTTTGCTTTTATGAGTTTTTATATAGCACTATTACTTATACGCTAATCTTAAGGATATTGTTATAATTTATGTGTTAAGTATTATAGAGGCAATTGCTAGTATCACTATAGTGAAAGGTCTTATGAGCATCACATCTGACAAACAATTGCTTGCTGTCAGAAGCCCAATGAAACAGTTATACCCAGGGATACAAATCACCTTTACAGACAGTTTGCTTACAATTTCTTCAAGCAGGGAAAACCATCTAAAATGCATTATGCAGACAGACTGGAAGCTTCTACATTTATGTGCTTGTGTGCTCACAAAATTTGCAGGCTAGTGAACAAAAGGTGCTCCCCTGTCATGATCATCATAGGCATGTTCTTCACAGTTGCATTGCCCTGCCTTTTATCAAACATCTGTGTCATTTGATCCTTTTTTGTTCAAGTCCCATTGAAAGGACATGGAAGTCTGCGTGCTTTAGAGGTTCCTTGGTTTTTTCTGTGTCATGCTTGGTGCTTTATTTTATTTGTCTCATTCTAAAAGCAAAGTGATACATTTCCTTTGAGAGGGACACTCAGAGACAGCAATGACAACTTGCTTTCCTTGGTAGAGTCCTACAGGGGCATTAGTGCCACTAAGTTGTGTGACAGGAATACATTCCTTGTCCAGGACATTAATGGCATATGTGCTTTGTCAAAAGTTGTCTTCAGACTCACCAGGGACACAAATGACAATGACTTCTTAATTTTTGCTTGTGTCTCTGCAAGAGATAAAGTATATTCCTGCTTTCAAAATTTTGAATTCTGTGAGACAAACAATTTGCTGCTCATACTGACTGGCTGGGAATCTGTTATTGTAGGGATTGCTGTTGCTGGGTGTTTATTTGCAAAGACGGTAGATCTTGAGACCAGTTCAAAAATGAACTTATTTTTTGAAATGCATTGCATTCAGGCAGCAGAGCTTTGCAGACATAGGCATGTTTCAAAGAGACCATATCACCAAAAGAACCAGGACCACCTCACTGTCAGCACTATAGTAATAAATAAGGAGATTTTTCTCTTCCTGAATGAATATTTAAGCCCATGTGTCATAGGTGCAGTTTCAATACTGGAGGATGCCCACTAAGAGCAGGGAATTTCTTAGGAGAAATTATTTGAATTCTCACAAGCAAGAGGACATTAAATCATATTGTCCTAATATAAGGGTTTATTCCCTGAATTCATAGTTAAAAAGCATGCAGGGAATGATGAACACTGCTAATTTCACTGGTGGTGTTATATTTTGAAAAC
This sequence comes from Thryothorus ludovicianus, assembly GCA_013397245.1. Classification (NCBI taxonomy): domain Eukaryota; kingdom Metazoa; phylum Chordata; class Aves; order Passeriformes; family Certhiidae; genus Thryothorus; species Thryothorus ludovicianus. The sequence continues at coordinate 1,610 of VZTB01016432.1, forward strand.
TCTCTGACCTAGAAAACACTGAGTAGATCAGGACTGAGACTTGACATAGACAGGAAATTGTCCTGGCAGGTTTTTCACGAGGGGCAACAGGAGAGGTTTGCTTAGCCATTATGCTGCTATGCTATGCTAGGTGCTGCTGTGCCTGATAAATATTTGCACTGTTTTATTTTGAAAAACTAAACATAAAAATTCAGGTTCTTCAGGCTGAATTTCCTATTGGAATGCGATTTGAGGATTTCTTAGGATTCCGCTCTAAGAAGTTATAATCTTCAGAAACTGTAGTTTTCATATCCTGCCTAGGTCCTCTAGGACACAGTGCTAAATTTTTAGGCACTGTACAGTGTGTGGTCTCTTCAGCTAATAGTTTCAATTCTATCAAAACATCTGTGTGTGAATTACTGAAAGGAAATTAAATTGAATTATAATTATCACAGCCATTTATACTCTAAATTAGTTATCTAGCTATTCACAGAGAGGTCAAGAATCCAATGTACTGAACAGTAACAGGCAGTAAAAGCCTTACCAGGGTAAATTTTAATTGCTGACGATATTATGGTGCCTGCAGACAAGAGAACAGGGATATTTCTGAGCTAGTGTCCTTTTTGTGTAGGAAAGGAGCCATAAGAATGGGGATAGTAGGTGAGCAGTAACAGGATAGTGGCAGGCTGTAAAAGGCCCACTTTGATACATTTGAGGCTTGAGATATAATGCAGATGGGACTTTTTAAAATTGAAGGACAAGTAAATGGGGCAATATTTTTTATAAACTTCCACAGAACTGTGTAGGAAGGGATATCTGGTGATTATTTAGTCCAATTCTCCTTGCCTAGGCAGGGTCACCTTAAGTAGGTTACCCAGGAATTCATCCAGACAGGTGTTGAATATCTCCAGAGAGGAAGGCTCCACAACGTCCCTGGGCATCCTGTTCCAGTGCTCTGACACCCTCAATGTAAAGAAGTTCTTCCTCCTGTTGAGGTGGAATGTCTTGAGTTTTAGTTTATGGCCATGGATTCTCATTCTGTCACTGCACACAACTGAAAGAGTCTGGCACCACTGCCTTGGAGATATTTGTATGTATTGATGAGATACTCTCGCTCAGTCTTCTCTAGTCGAAGCAGGCCCAGCTCCCACAGTCTCTCCCACATAAGAGATGCTCCAGACCCCTCATCATCTTTGTGGCTCCACTCCTTGTCTTTCATGGCCTGTGGAGACCAGAATTGAGCTCTGTACTCCAGATATGCCTCAGCATGGCCCCAAATGGAGAGGAAAGATCACCTCCCTCCACCTGCTGTCCACACTCTTCCCAATGCACCCCAGGATCCCACTGGCTCTCTTGGCTACAAAGACACTACTGGCTCATGGGCAACTTGTCATCCATGTCAACCAAGATTCCCAGGCCCTTCTCAGCAGAGCTGCTCTCTAGCAGGTCAGCCCTCAGCCCATACTGGTGCTTGGGGTTATTCCTCCCCAGGTGCCGGACCAAGATTTGCCTTTGTTGAACCTCACTGGATTTGTCTCACCCAATGCTCCGGCCTGTCCAGGCCCCACTGAATGGCAGCACAGTCTTCAGGGGTGTCAGCCACTCCTCATTTCATATGCTTCAGACTTGCTGAGAGTGCATTCTATCACTGTGTTCAGCTTGCTGATAAACCAGTTGAATAAGACTAGACCTTGTAAAGACTCCTGGGGAATGCTACTGACTACAGGCCTCAAATTTGTTGAACATCTCTGAAATACTGTCTCACTGGCTGGGCCTCTACACAGCCACACATAAAAGCAAGGCATGGTTTCTATATGACTATAGGCACCAGGGGAAATGTTCCTCTAGTGTGATCCCCACATGAATTAAGCACCTAGCTCAAATTTATAATATAAGCCAAAGAAAGACTGCATGCTGAAGTACCTAGATTATTACTTAGGAATCATTTGTGACATTTTCACATCTCTCTGATGTAAATACTTGACAAAAGACAGCTCTTCTTTGGAAGAACTATGATATTGCTTAGTAGAATGTGCTTTGTAGCTTGGGAAAGCATGTATCTAAAATTCTGGTACTATGTAAAACAGCCCTGCCACCCATATGACATGGATGCCACTACATGTACTCCACCAATGATTGATGTGACAAACTCCATATGTTAAAAGGAGGCTGAGGAAAATCTTTTTTTTTTTCCCCAGATGGAAAAAATATGTAACTGTGGTACACAAACACTCTTTGCAGAGCTTCTCTGTTTCCTCAGCAGTAATAACATATCTAAATATAAGACTGGGATCTGGAACAAGAAAAATATCATAGCCTACCTCCACCCTAGTTTTGAGCACAAAAGAAAAGTAGACATTTAAGGGTGTCAAGGGAAAGTGGATTTTTATTTATAGTAATGACGCTTCTTATTATTCAGTACAATTATCTGGAGAGAGAATAAGAAAGAGTGCTCAAGGTACTGCTTTCCAAGTAATTAACAAAAATATTTCAAACATATACAAAGACTGGCAGATCATTCATCAGCGATTATTTGGGGAAACTGTTCTCAGTAGTTTAACCACATGGGTTTGTGACTGCGCCTTAAGGGAGCCCCATATTTAAAGAAAAGTACAATAATTACAATCCTAGATGGAAATATTTAATTATTACTAGATGAAGCAATACAAGATAGATAAAACATTTTATTGTTAAGAGATCAACAATGATATCTACAGTTACAATGTCTTACACATGATTTTGGTTTGTGGAATTTTTTGTTCCAAATTTTCAAAAGAGAATATAACTTATGAGGTCACTGTTTCTAGACAAAACTGTTGTCCTAAAATGCAGATTTCTAAAACTTATATATGGTTTTCGATATGGATTTTCTAAAGCTTCTATATGGGCAAAGAAATGTCATTCAAGTGTTGATGAATGGTAGGTTACCAATTTATATGTTGTCTTATACATCATCTTATAAGTAGAAGAAATATATTATCATTAAGCCCTTAAAGCTTAAAAATATTCAACTCTGTTCAAACAAAAAATTTAAAGAACAATTTTGCAACAGAAATATTGAGAGTTAGCTGAAATACAGTGTCTTAATGCTCATTAATTTATCTGTATAGTAATATAATCTGATGAAAGACCTTTTGTTTACATTTTACTTATTGGATACAGACATCTCACAATTCACTGAATAGCATTTTTGAGCAGCCAATGTTTTCAACCAACACCAAGAAGAAGCATTAAAGCATTTAAGATGTGGCAAAGTTGAGGGTTTGTTTTTGTTTTTTTTCAAGGAAGAAAATGTGCTGGAAACATTTCTCAGTTACAGAAATTCTTCACTATATTTGAGAATGTGGAATACTTCTAATGAGTTTCAAGAATTCTTTTTATACACTTAAGACCAGAGGTTTGCAAGAGAAGCATTACTGATTTAAAACCTTGGTAACAAAATGATTGACAGTTATCCTTACTTTAAATCTTTACACTGTTTTACATACTTATGTTTTCTTATAAAGCGCAAATGTTTGAAAGAATTTCTTCTCTGTAAATAAAAATCATGATCACAACAGCTCCTACTCTGTAAGAAGAGACCATATCTTAGTCTCTTCTAGAAGCAGAAATTACCAACTAGAAGTTACTAGTTGGTAATTTGCCTGCAGTTAGTCTTTTCCTGTATCACAATTTATAATATGTTTATAGTTTGGAGTGAACAACAACTATCAAGTAGTCTACAGAGCGCACTCATACACACATTCTCTCAAAAAAAAAAAATTCAAGTATTGAGTAAGTCAAAGCTCTATCTTAGCTTCTGTGTAAGTACAGTTGGCAGTACATAAGTTTGGTGTTTATAGCTATGATTATTTGATACTTTTGGGGTTAGTAATTTCTTAGCCAACACTGGAGTTAAGAAAACTCTGGGAATTTCCTTTACTCTGCAAAATTTCTAATCCTCATTTCATTAACTAAATAAACACTTACTATAAATTCTCTTCAAAGGATTACAAGCACGAAATATAGGTAATGTTCTAATAAGCTGAGATTAGAATTGGAACATCTTTTGCATCAATTTTGAGGTTACTTCTGTACAAGGAATGAAATGGCAAAATTGCTGAGTTGAAAGGAAGGATTTGTCTATTAACAAACAGGCAAGATTTATCACAGAGAAGTATCCCTGACAACAAGTCAAATTTTCAAAACTGAGAATGTACCTTCTACACCAAGAGGTCAAGAGATTTGGAGGGAACATGATTGTTAGATCCTAACCCTAAATTATCCATGACTTGTCCTGTTTCCTTTTAAAAATAGTATTACATTTCTGTTTCTTTTTCAATATGTTCATTTACATTGGTTTCAGTCTCTTTCACTCCTTTCCTAACTTATTTTACAGCTTGTGCATTTCTCACAGCTGGATAACAAGCAGGAATCCCATTGCAGATGAAGCCCATGCTGATGAACACTAATTCTATGCATGAATCATGCAGTGAAGCATATGAGAAGAAAATTTCAATAACATTCTAGTTTTCCAGGTAACCAGCACACACAGCTGAAATGGATTTCCAGGTGCATTCAGATCCTATTATAGGACTCCCAAAGACGACAGATGATTTTCGAAGTCCTCTAGTACTAACACATTTCCCTCAGGATTTATTGCATTTATGGTTACTTATTTAAAGCATCTCATGTGCCAGTAAGCTCACAAAATTCTAAGATCATAGTTTATATCTGTTTTGCTCTACCAAAAAATAAGAGAAAAAAATAACCAAAAAACCCAAGCAACAAAACCCCTGAAGTTTAAGTCATAAATTCTGCAGTAAACTGTTTTGTTTAATACAGAGCATGGCCCTCAAATTTCCCAAGCTTTGGTACATTAAGTACAAACTGTTGCAGAGCTATATATTTGGGTCCTGAATTTTCACTCATTCCTTTATATGTAGCTAATATATTTTACAAATCTGTCCATGTATCTTAAAGACTAGAGCATCATATGAGAGTTTATAAATAAATCCATGATGTATAAATTTCCTCTGGTTTGCACAGAAAAGGATAACTGTGCCCTGCTACACCTATGTAGGATATCAAACTTACCTGATGGAATACTTAGGAATAAAACAGAGTACAGAGTAGCCTTTTACCTTTAGCCTCCAGGAAAGTGATAATTGAAGCTGTAGGAAGGCACATACTGCCCTGATTGAGTGAAATGAATATCACAGGCTTTCAGTAGGGCTTTGCTAGGGCTCTTACCCTGGGCTTTTGCGCAGAGTTTTCAGCCATACTGTGTTGTTTGCCTGCATTTTGTTCTCCTTCAGTAAACCTGGAAGAGCTAGGATTCAGGGAAAATACATGGAGATGAATTCTCTGTTGTTAGATTTTTGTGAAATATGGACCAGAGTCAGTTTGAATATCTGAGAGCATTTTCCCATTGGAATTTCACCAGAGGGATATTCCCATTACTCTTGTTTGTCCCAACATACACATGGAATAGTGAGAAGCAGAAGCTTGGGTCTCTCCATTATGAAAGGCCATGTTTTGTGAAAATAGTACTTTTAAGGTAGTTAAACATAATTCTTCACATAGTTAACATAGTTCTTTAAAATACAGTTCTTAGCTGAGTCTGTTTGTCAACATACATCAAAATACATGGAAAGGAATCTGATTCCAGAATGTGACATTGAGGAAACCCTTGCAGCATTGGGGAGGCTAAGTTTGAAGTTGCTCAACACTAACCTGTCACAGCAATGTTTTTAGCCTATACACCAGAAAATGTTTTGCTCATCACGTCCAAGTTTCTTAGCATGAGTCCTTTTCCTTTTGGATGGACTCCTATGCCAGACGATGTCAAGGAGACACTGTTTTCCAAACAGGTACAAAAATTGCCATGAAAGAACTATCATTATTTGTGCTTGTTGAGATCTTTCTTAATCCTTGTAAAGATCTGTTTGATAAATAAAATGCCAAGGAAAATTGTTACTTTGGTTGCCAGATATAGCATCAGCATTTGCTTTGAATTTAACCATGCCTAAACAGATGTTTTAGTTCTTCAAATAGTTCAAATGAGAATATACACTGCTTAAAAACCTGTCACATTGTAGTCCTCTTAAATACAATGAACAAGTTATGGGGATCACGTGTTACATCAAGATCACGTAATATCTGGAATGACAGTGGAATCTCATGTTAATATTCCTTAAGGTCTAACAGAGCAGTGAAGTGCAAATCAATTTCAATAGTCTAGAAAGAACTAAAGACTTTCCTCAAAGCTGAGGAAATTTCACAAATTCCACATTTCCCCACAAATGACCTGATAAAATACAGTAAATATACATAAGAGAATTTACAGTGTTATGCATCTTGCCTTCACGTACGAAGTGATAATAAATCTTGATCTGGAAGATTTTTAGACTAATTTTCAAACTGGAGATGTTCGAATCAATATCATGTAATAAAAAGCACACTTAAATCAGCTTTCAATGCTTTAAATAGCTATGTTTCTGGAAAAATTGGCTGAAAACTTGCCTTCTGATTTCTGCAAGGCTTTTAATTTTTGATGCCCTGGCCTCTTTTCATGGGAGTCTGAGAGAAGCTACTAATATGCAGGGAGAGGGTGGTTTCATTTTCTGTGATACTGCAAACAGAAAATACTCTAGACAGATATTTGCTTTGTGCAGGACATGGTCAGGCTGGGTGGGAGCATAAGAAAGCTCTGATCTGTCAGATAAGTCAAGGAAAAGTAAAAGCTCCTGTTCTGTTGGATAAGTCAAAGAAAGATACTGCAGCTGCTGTGTGACAGAGGGTACTGGTGTCTTTGTTTCCTAGGAATTCCCCCGTTGCTGTTCAGCAGCAGGAATGGAAACTCTGCCTTGCAGACTCCTCTTCCAGCTTTTAGTATTTACTTAATTGTGCCATGCTAATGGTTTTGGCTAAAGGGAAAATGATTAAACCACAATTGATTTTAATTTGTTGAGCTGATAAGCACTTGGTTTTTTTTTCAATGTGGCAAGTTTCTAAAATAGCAAACCAAATAAAATAATTTACCCTTAGTCTGATGTTGCATGAACATAGAATTAAAAGCAGAATAATTTGAGAACTGAATAGTACTTTAATTAGAAAAAAGTTGTTCAGAGTCCCCTGTGCTCTGTGTTCAATTTGGTTTTCCCAAGGACCTGATACCACGAGACAACAGATCAGACAAAAAACTTCGTTGGGTTGTGATGCTTCAGAAAGTCCGTATAGAACAATGTATATGCAAATACAGATTTGTCTTTGAAAACAAGTAAATCTTTTACAGACTCTGAGCTCCTATCCTAAGAGATTTCCACTCTGTGCATAGTCAGTGTGACTATATCTCATCTTTGAGTCTATCCAGTCTGAAAAAACTGTTGGAATGCTACCTGGTAAGACATGAAACAGTTTTTGTTCATTACCAACAGATTTTCTGCTCTCAGCACTTATTCTTCATGCTGTATTGGTTAATTATGATTGGCCGGGAAAGCTCCAAATTTTCTCTCTCTTCCTTGGCTGGTTGAGTGAGAATCATTTGTCATGTGCAAATATAAATGCACTGACACACTATAGTACACTTTAAAAGCCTCTTTCTGATCCTAATACGTCTGGCTACATATTTGGAATTTACTTTAGTAAACATTCAAGACAGAAAAACCCAAACAAACAAGTTTTTTTTTTCAGAAAGCAAATACACAAATTACATTAGTGTGGCCCAAGTAAATGAATTCATAAATACAAATATATTCATGGAAAATTTTGCCCCATTAGCAGTCCTCCGAGATTTCCAGTCTCAGATGGGGTCAAGGACAGGAGGATATAATGGTGTCAAAGTAAAACATGCAGACAGATAACTGCTGTGTGATTCAGAGATATAATTCACCTGAAGTAAGAAATGGGATCTGAAATGCAGCCCCATTCTCTTAAATAGAAGGCACTCAAGCTTATTTTTGTAGCAGGTTGCAATTTTCTTAAATAGTCTGCTCTATATGTTCTTTTACAGCCAAAATATATTATATGTTTCTCTACTTTTTGAAGTGGGTACTGTAGAATAGTGTGATTACAGCTTTTAGCAGCCTCTTTTTGGCTGTCTGGGTGTCCTTTGATAATTGAAAACTTGTTTATTGGCATCATCTTCTGGACTTTATTTAATCACTGTCTCCTCTAGGAGCTGCTTTATCCCTACTGAGGGCTGACTCTTTGCACAGGCTTTGTCTGTTTCTTGGCACTGGGCAGGCTCTGTTTCATGCAAGTGGATTTGTAATTTAGGAGCAGAGAGTGGCCACCAGCTCTCTTGTCCTGGGGTGCAGGGCTGGGGGTGCAGGAGGAATGTGTGTCCCCAGCAGAGTTGGATGGATGCCACCCTCCCTGGGCAGGCCACCCTCATCCCACTGAAGGCAGCAGAAGGTGGTCTGGCCCTGTTTTTATTTGGGAAGAATTTGTTTCACGTTTCTCTGCTTATCAGAAAACAAAGAAGACCCTTGTTAACACTGATCACTTAGATTACTGTTTAATCAAATTACATACAGTGTATACTAGGTTTTGCTCTGATTTAAATACTGCCTTGTCATCCTTGTCAGCACAATACTTCAGCTTCATTTTTCATTAATCCTGACAAGAAACAAGAGGTTTTTATCTTGGATTGCTGTTTGTTTATGGGGCCTGACAAAGGTTATTTCTTGCTAGCAGAGTAAGAGAGAGGCTGCCATAAGAAACAGAAGAGCTTCCTAGGTGATGTGCAAGAGTTTCAGGGGCTGTGTTTCCTCCAGCATAATCACATTAAATTTCTTTTTGACCCCTTAAAAAAAAGCTGCAGGCAAGATTATTCTAATAACATAGATATAGGAAGAAAAAAGAGTCATCAAATGTGAGGCACAAGTGGCTGTTGCAGCTGAATTTTCCACCTGTGAGCCCGGAGAGAGGGCTTGTGGATCAATATTGATTTGTTCTTTTTACTGCATCTGTGGAAAAGATAGCTGATTTTGAGTTCTTTTGTTTAGTTGATAGGTTTGTTTGGTTAATGCTTTTGTGGAGCATTAACTTTTTTATTATGGGTTTGGGGTTTTTTTGTGTGTTTTATTTTATTATTATTTATTATTAATTGTGTCAGATTAGTGGTATATATTCTATATTGACATCCATAGATAAAGATATAACCTCATATATATGTGGTGGGCATGTATATGCTTTCTACCAGTGAAGATGGGAGCTCAGAAAATATGAAACCCATTCGTTGTGTTGGAGTGAGCTGGGCAGGGAGTGAGGAGCAGCCAGGCATGCACACAGTTTATATTCTTGTAAACAGAGTACAGGCTGTGCATTCTACTGCCCTTGTGTTGTTTCAAAATTGCCAAAAATTAATTGTTGGAAATGCTCAGGAATGGATTTTGAATGTATTTGTTTATTTGCCCCAGAAAATGAAATACATGGAGACATGCCCATACATACACATCCATGCCTATTTATAGATGTGTGACACAGGAGAGACTTCACTTCCATGCTCAATGGCAGATTCTTTAGTGCTCTGGCACAGACACAGCCAAGCAAGCCAGGCAGAAGGAGAACTGCTTTCAGAGATTATAGCAAGCCCACCTACTCAATTTGCTTGTGTTGATATCAGAAAGTTAGAATATATGGGTGGTTATTTATTTATTTTGATAAATTGCATTATTCCTAGTGCAGCAGAAAGTTCTTAAACATTAATGTTCTTAGTGTTTCCCCTCCAAAATTCAGACTTTTTGAAGACTGTTGTCTGGGAAGGGACCTGTTTGTATTGCCCAAAATCGTATCCTGTGCTGTTATTTTTGTCACTTTATTCTATAATTGCTGTGAAAAGTAATTTTATCCTTAGCCAGTCAATTAATTTTTGTACAATAACACAGACCATTGTTTTTTTCTCTCCATGGCTAAGGTTATAATGGTTCAAATATTCCTGGTACTTTTTAGTACTGAATGTCCTTTAGATTTGCCTCTCCCCAAGACTTAAAATCATAGTTCCTTAAAAAAAGGTTCAAATTTGTAAAAATTTGCTTATATACAGGCAGGACACTACTTAACCCTTAGTCAATCAGAATTTTTCATGCTGAATACTGAGATTTTTTAATAAGATTCAGGCTTTTAATAAAATTAGTTTTTTTACAACAATGAAACCAGAAAATTCAGTGACAAAATACAAACACACTTGTGAAAACAAGGTCTGCTGACAATTTCTGGAGTCAGGAAAAGAAACTATATGTGCTGAGTATATTGCTGACTATCGTTGTTTTGTGATCTATTTTTCCCCCTCTGTTCTAATATGAAATGGTTCTATTAAATCTTCATGAGTTTCTAGCAGTTATACCTCTAATTTCTCCTGTTATGTAGCATTTGCTTTTATTAACAAGTAGCCAGTTTTCCCTTTCAAACTTTCTTAGTTTGAGCACATATTATCTGTTCTTAGGAAATTATTTTTGCAGAGGTTATGAATGTTGTCAGAAGAAGAAAATTAGAGGGAGGTTGTATTACTGAAGGACCTCAAATGTAATGCTATAAAGTTGATAAAATACTACCTGGTACCCATAAAACAGGTGGAATAATCAGAAGTATCTCGAGTATCAGGAGGATCATTAAGAAATACATGAAGCAGGCAGTTTTCTGGTTTATTTGGGGTCTCCTTTATTTTGTCTTTTCCTTTAAGAAATAACTGGTATTTATTTCTCATCTTTTGAATTTTACAGTTAGTTCTAATTTTATTCCTGTAAGTGGTAACAAGCCATGTCACCCCTGACCAATCCAAAGGTATGTGTGGGTCAGAAAATTTATGTATATATCCCTAATATACTTGTGAATACATTAGACTGTTGGGAGCTTATGAAGGCTCTTCATGATTTTTTTCCTTAATTCTCTTGGAAAATATGGTGACTACTGTTAAGAGTGGCCTGCTGTATTTTAGATAAGATCTTTGATTCTTTGGAAATGGATATAATAGATATCTCTTATGAGATATCCAGCAGTGTCCCTCTCTCTATGTCTCTAGACTGTATCTGAAAAGCTGCTGGGCCAGATGGCACTGTAGATCTGTAACATTTAAACATATTTTTGGCAGCCCTGTGCATGTATAATATCTTGGGTGAAATATTTTTGCTTGCCAGGCTAAAAAAGTGTGTAAACTTCAAAATTATATCCAATGACACCTGAATATCTTTCTCTATTTTCTTGGCCAAGTACCTACAGAGTATTTGGCTTAACCAATAAAAAAGCAGATTAAACAGAAGAATTAGTCTTCTCTAAAGCTGTTATCTGACTTTTACTAAAGAAAAGTAGCTACAAAAGTAGTGACTTTTTGAAGTCTTTTAATATCATGAATTTCCTAGTCAGGAACTGCTGTCCAGAACTTACTTATAAAGTGTTATTAGACAGTTAAGACTTATGACAGCATCCTGTAGAATTTTTATGCTTTCATGGCCAAAACTGTCTATTACTCGTGTGTAGAGGAGTTTATGGTCCGAAACTAGCTGATAAGTAAGGGACACGAAAATAGCACAGTGGAGCTTCGCTCAAGGTAATAGAGTTGTTGAAGCAGCTGCGGAGGATCCCCGGGCGGTGAAAGGGGGGAGGATGCAGCCACATTGGCAGAGCTGGGGCGCTCGCCCCTCCAGTGATGTTACCCAATGAGAGTCTGAGAAGAGGCGCATGGACAGCTCGTGGACTGAGCGAGGCAACCAATCACAGTATGCGTGGTTGGCGCATGAACGCGTGTAAGGTAGTGAGATGGTAATAAATACAGTGTGTTTGGAGCAATAAAGCTGAAGCTATCTGGATACTAAATGGTGTCAGATTCTTCCTTCTCCAACACTCGTGTATCCTGTATGTTTCTCCCTTAACTGTAGCACAGTCAGGCTTGTCTGTACTACAAGTGACAAACAATTTAAGACCCATGTAAATAGTCTGACCTCTCTATTTTGCTGAGGCAGGTAACTGATGTTATTTACCAAACACATGACATTTGGTGATATTTACCAAACAGATGACATTCACCAAGAAGAATAAGGTTATTAAGCCAATGGAAATTCACAAACCATTTGGAATGTAAGAAATTTTGGAAAATGTGAGAAATGCTGACTGGAATTATAAATCCTAGCTAGTTACAGAAGAGGCCAGAACAGGGTATTTGTTTAACTAATTGGTAGTTAGGCGACTGTAGGGGCAGCTTGCAGAATGGTGGTTGAATTTTGATGCTTCCTTTTCTTCAAGTAATATGGACATCTGAAGTTGGTTGAGTTGATTTTATTAAGTAAAAGTCAAATCATAATCTCAATACAAGTTTGTTTGAAGGCCCTAAAAGCTGTGCTATCATCTTTTAGGTTACTTGTATGTAAGTGTATAATCACACTCATATTTAGACTTTAGTCTATATTTGTCTAAATATTATTCAATTTACGAGTACTGAGGCATGCACTATAAAAGGCTAAATCCCCTGGGAGGCATGAGTTGTGCTCTCTGACTTTCAGGTATTGCTGCCTTTTACAATACATATAAAAGTGGAAAAATTCTCGTCTATAGCAGGTTTATAGTCAAGTTAGCATCCTCACAGATTTTCCAGTACTTCAGTTTTTTCTTTCTAGTGAAGCACATTTGGTTTGGTATCTCTGCCTCTTGGAAACATGCCTACCAAACCAGTTAGGCAGCAGTGTCCCTCTCCTGGTGTGGCTGTACCATTGCACAGAAAGCTGGCAAGCAGAGCAACATAAATATGTAGTTCAGTGATCAGGACACTTGCCAGAAGGAGAGGAGTCTTGGGTTCTGGTCTGTCTCTGCTTAGTTAGATTTCTGCTTTAGTATTTGATATTAAGCAGCATAGTTTCAAGCCTGTCAAGCTGTTGAGTCTAGTCTAGATTAAAATATTCTGTCAATTCCTGAGTTTTGATCTCTAAGAATTTTTGGGAAATTGCAGTGGAGACCATGAAGTTTAAGTATTTTCATGATTAGACAGGAGCTGAATGGCCATAGTAACTGTATAAATTCCTTATCCACAGATGTGTGATTAATCAGTCTGCATCCAATGACTTAATTTTAGAGCTAGCTTTAGTGTTCCTCTAAAAGCTGATTTATCCTGATATAATCTCTGAAAGTCTTCCTTAAGCTCTACTTCCAACAATTAATTTAAATTTTTGGAAATGAAATGCAGAGGCAGATTTAAGAAAAACATGAAGATATAAGCAAAAACTGTGGAAAAAAAAGAAAAAGAAAATAGAAAAAGTAGCATGAAAAAATAAAATCCTCATGAATCTAAACACCAAAGTATAAAGCTACAAGCAGGAAAAGAAAGAAACAAAAGCAAAGGCATGAAAGAATTCTAAGGGTCTTGCTTGATGTACAGAGCCAGGTTAATTATTATAGAGGATGGAGCTGAAAAGAGTTAATGGAAATATTATAGATAATGAACCACAGGAGGAGAAGTTTATCAGACATCTAAATTTGCATTTTCTTCTATTGGAATGCTGATTGATTTGTTGCTATAAAGATCTGAGCATCAACTTGTATTTTCTTCTGCAGTTATTTCCAAGCTCATAATTAAAAATTAAAAAAAAAACCCCAAAGCTTACATTCCAAAATAATTAAAGAATTGGAAATTTCCATGAAGAACTTGTCTTTTACTTAACTAAGAAAGAGGTGATTTGCTCCAGTTACTCCAACCATGACTTTGGAGGCTTATTGAATATAGACATTTTCTTCTAGGCTGTAGGGCTCTGGTAGCTGTAGGGATTTTGACCTAAGACAGTATTCCTAAGTGGCACAGTGAGCAGTGTGCCAATGTGGCATGCTTAGGTTTTTTGGAGTTGTTTTTAGAGACCAGCAATTACAATTATATCATAAGAAAACATGTCCTGTGGATGTATCTTTAAGTCTTCCTTGCATTCTGCATCTCTGAATCTAAGCTTCTTTTGGAGCTGTTAAGTCTTCTGACACACCCCTGAGTAGGACCTTCTGTTCTCCTGGGCAGAGGAGTTGTTTCCTGTGCTGTAAAGCATGGCATGTTACTGTGGAAACCCAGAAGATAAGGGGTCCCTTTGGTTTTTCCATACTCTAATGTGATTTTCTATATAGTACCTCCTATCTGGCAAACCTAGAACTCACAATTGTATTTTGGAGGATCTTTCAAACTTTATGTCAAGATCTTGGGACGTTTAGACTTTTGCCTTAAATAACAGTACTCAAATCAGTGTCTTCTACAACAATTTTCAAAAATCTGTAGGAATTAAAAGCCAAATTCAGCTAAATTTTCACCAAAGCAAATCATGTATTTCATAGAAGTTATGTGATCTGTTAACTCAGACCTTGGCAGAAACGGAGGCTGGAGCAACTGGTTTTCAGGAGAGGAGCTTTTCTTTTCGCCTCCTGAGTGTAAACCAATTTCTGCTCCTACTGAAGGCAGCTGGTGGCTTGTATGGTCTCTCAGACCCCCTCACTCCTTTGCAGGCCTGAATTTGGACTATGCTGAATGAAAATGACTCTTCCTCTGGTCCTGTAGGTTGGAATCAAGGCACAAAAGGAAAGGTGATTGTGAGGAGGAAGGAAATGCTGTTGCCTGTCAGGTGGAAATGAAGAGATTAGAGGAATGGTGATGAGTCTTAGAAATCTTTCTCCCTTATGTGACCTCAGTAGCCTTTCTCTTTTTATATTGAATCCTTAAAAAATGTATTGTATATATTTTATAGGTATATTATATGGCTATCATAGATCCCTTAATATTACTCCAGATTTCTGATTGATTATGGCTTAAAAAGTTCTATTATTATTTGGGACATAGTATTCCAAAAATGTATAATTCAATCTCTTGAGCACAGATGTTGCAAAGATGGTTTCTGATCCCCAGAAGTGTTTATTATAATCCACTCTGTGTAAAAAACCTGCAAATAATGATGAAAGTTCAAAGTGGTAGAAATTGCAAGGAACTGAAAACATCATTTCTCTGCTCTGCATTCCACTCAGTCGCCTAGTGAATATATGTTGTAGATTGTTTCATTCCCTGATATTCAGAGCCCTATATATTTTAAATATACTCCTTGCTATAAACCCTGACAGCTACATTCCACTGGAATCACAAAACTGTGACCAAAAGAGGAATCTCACTAACAGAGAGAAGAACTAAGCCTATGAAACTTACTACAGGAATAAATAAAAATTACTCTTACCATCACAGTATTAAAAACTCAGCTCATTGAACTGGCTTTCCCTCACAATATTTCTTATGTGTAGACACACACACAAACACAAACTTTGCTATCTCATTTTTTCTGTTATCTGGAGAAATGTGTTTATTTTTAAATTATTTTTGGAGTCTGGATATGGTGGTAATAATCAACTTGGAAGAAAATAGACATTTAACACATTAAGTAATACTATCTTATAGTTTAAATTAGAGATATCTACCTGTTTTTTCAGATCCCAGTAGGAATAAAAGAAAATACGAGACTATCCTTTAAGTCCTTTAGTTTTGTGCTATATTCACTGGTGTTAAGAGGGACTATAGGACTATAAAAGCTTGAGATGGTATGGAAAACTATACACAATTTTTCAATCTTGTTTGACTGAACTAGGATCAACATTTTTGGTATATAGAGTGAGACATGTACAGGTCTTTTCAAAGACCATATGAGACTAACCCTTTGATCACTGTCAGGGAAAAAAACCTAGATATTTTCTCTTCTTTTAAAAAAATTATGTCTTGCATGAATATTGATTCTCTTACATTAGTGAGCAAAATATCTTATCTTGTTGTTTGGTGGTTTTTTTAAGTTTAACTCAAAATCAGAAACTGTCATTGGAAACAAAGATTGATGCAGCCTGTGACTGTGATATTGAGCTAATATTTTATTACAATTCTCAATGTGTCACTAAACTAAGATTTCCTTTTTGAAGTGAAGCTATAGATCACTGTCAGAAATTGTTTCTATTTATACAGTTCTGTTTTATGCTTGAGTCTATGTAAAGGTTTTATTGGTGAGTGGCTATAACTGGATACCTACTGCAACTTCACAAGCATTACTTTTCTTGTTTTCCACAGTGCTTAAAAGACATTATTTTTTGAAGGATTTAATGACAGAATATAATGAGTATACACCTGAATGTGTTTAGAATGTGTCTAGTTCCTGGAATTCATGATACTGCTGTGACTTTATATCTAAAATTCTGTAATAGAGCATGGTAGATTCTTAATTTAATTCATTTTTTTAGATTTTTAAATAATTCATGTAGAAAAAGTACTTAATCTGTGTAGAATGCACCCAGTTTAAATTTTATTGGACATGTTATAAGGGTTACACATTCTTATTTGACTACATCGTTAATGATTTGCATATGACATATTGGACTCGAGAGCAGAAGTAGTAGTATGATGGTCCTAATTTAGCCATATCTTTTTTCTTATTGTCTTTATTCAGTAATTGTTACATTATTCCCACTTCAAGAGCATTTCTTACACCTACAGACCTTGTTTTCCTGTCTGGTTGCATAAGAAAATACAAGAATCATTTTACTCTTCCTCACTAAGGTCTCAGGAACAGGAATTATATTAAGGATGAATTTTTCAAGTTGAATGTGTTTGGCACCTCAGTATGTGTCTGAATTTCAGAATGTATCATGACCTTTATGATTTCATCTCTATCTGACTACACTATGTTTCAAAGAAAGGTCTTGCTAGTTTTATATCTGAAATAGATTATCTAGAGATAAATCACTTAGAGGTGTACTTGCAGCTCTGTCAAAAATCAGTAGTCTTTCTCTTTTTCTTCTGCCTGTGATGCTTATCTGAAGCATCCTCCAGTTGATCATGTTCATAAGCATCTAGTGTTTTTTTCTCTTTGGCACGCTATTATTCCAGTGGAAAATGTGAATGAGTATGATACCTCTGAAATTGTTCAGGATAATGTCAAAGAAAAGATAACTTCTTATTTCCCATCATTCATTCACATATTACTGCAAAGAGCTGTTCTATTAATGTGTATTAACAACAGTTTCCCTATGCCAAAGTGTTAGTTATCAAAGAGTGGTATTTGAATGAAGATACCCATTCCAGTTTGTTTCTTTTTTAAACAAATGCCTGTTTTTACACAACATTCTATTTCATACTGGTAACAGAAGTTCAGGGGGTTTGAAGATCAAGTCAGATCATTATCCAAAATATGAAGTCCTGGTCCATCTCTCAAGTTTTTGCATTTCATTTATAGTACTTTAGCTACATTTAGCTACCTGCAGTGAGTTTCTGTCCCAGGACAAGATACTTGCCTATATGGAAGTAATCAATAAAATTATTCCTCTAGGAAAATTAAAGAGATCCACACTTCTGGCACTTGAAAATCCACATTTAGTTCTTGAATGACCCTGTATATTCATCACCAGAATAAATATAGCTACCTGCTGTCTTATTGAATATTTGTGCAGATGTAATGGAAACATTAGAAGTGGGTTGGAAGTCCTTAGTAAAGTGTGAGCTGTAAAAAGAATGTCCCATATTTCTGTAATTTAAATAAACATAGAACCCAAGTCACATACATCTCAACAAAACCTAAAGGACCCTGGTCACAATGGTAAAAGATAATGCACTTCTGTAAATTTGTTAAAGACAAAATTTTATAACAAACAATCAAAATAATAAAAAGGCATTTAAATGTCTCTCTAGAATTCACACATCAGTTAAAAGCCTTGGTTGTAAATCTGAATAATGCTAAATAAATCAAATCTGACAGTTGTTTCCACTAAATACCTTCTGCTGTGATCTGAGTACCAGCTGTCTGATATTTTCAAATGTGAAGCAGGTTATGGAGTTGGATTAGCTTCATCCCACCTAGAAAGGTGAAAATGGTGTTCTCACTTTCAGTTCTGTTCAGGTGATAATTAACTAGAAATAAAGTACTAAAGATTATATGGCTATTATACGAAATTATAAACTTGTCATTAGTCTGCAAATTCTGCTAAAATCAATGATAGTTTAAAGTCAATAGTGTCCATGAGACGAAGAAAATTTGAATCTTATTAGACATTTTCTTATGCTCTTATTCTTGAAGAAATTTCTCAAGGACTTCTCAAAGAAATGACTGATAAGTTACACCTTGAGCTATTTACTGAAGTAAAACAGAGCATTCAAAACTTCTGCAGTCACTCTTGAGCAAGAATATGGAAATGGTATTTTTAGAGCTAAAAGAATACTCAGAAAGACATCTGGATTATCCACTCTGCATTTCTGATTGTCAAGAGAGAGTCTGTACATTTCCAGGCTTCCCCTGCTTGATTCTGAGCTTCCACAGCTGATTTGTTTGGCTAGTGTTGTTCTACCTGGTGTGTTGCTTTCCCTCTGAGGAGCCTCTGAAGAAATGCCCTGATATGATGCAGTTCTTAAAACTGCTCATAATTTCTACACAGGCTACCACTACACCACTCCAGCCATGGGTACAGAAGCAGTTTTGAGTAATTTTTCACCCTAGTCAGTAAAGTAGTTTTCAGTCATGAAATTGGAGAAAAGCAGAATGATTATATTCTTATTGCTGTATTTATTGTGTAGTTATTTGTTGCTTCTTATTTTGCTATCTTAGTACATTTTTCTTCAAATAGCTGATTATGTTAATAAGTAAAGATGTCAGTTTTGAAAGCTAGACTTCATTAAATATTGATTCATAACTCACAAAGCTTAGTCCTACTTTATTGCACAAATAATCGAAAAATTACAGAAGCTGTTAGTCTGTATGAGCCATTCATGCTTTTGGTAGTAATTTTGAGGAACACTGCTGCTGACATGCCACCTTGGGGGCAACCTCAGTCATGTATTTACTTTTTGATATGTTTGATATAACACTGTGTCCTAGGGTGACGTTANCCAATTAAAAATCCTCCCTATGCCCAATTGGAGTAATTTACCAACACAAAGGCCTTTTGATGTATTCAGTTTTATTGTGAAATAAAACACTGTGTATTTCTTCCAGCTTTTGACAAGATTAATTTTGAATCTTTGTGTCAGAAGATGTATAAGTGTTATCTGTAAATGAGAAATCCATGCAAGGTGCTCAACTACTGCTGAATTTCAATGAGCTTTGTGGTTCTAATGTCATGAAGCTCTGTCAAATGTTAACAGAAATTAAAAGCAAAATTCATATGGAGCTTTCACAAATCACAGCCTCATCTGTCAGCATTTTATAATAACCTAACAGTTATGATCTATCAAGGTATTAAAGTGCAGTTCTGAGCCCCAAAGGAAAAATCATGACATTCTCAGACCAGTGAAGTAAAAATAAATATTTTTATTGAAAAGAATTTTCAGGGTTTCCTTTCAAAGTTTTCTCACTAATTGCATTTCAAACAACTTCAGTTATAAATGTTGAGAGCAAACAGGAAAAAAAACACTGAGACTGTTCTAACTTTGAATGCTTTAGATAACACGTTTATGTTTATTTAACATTTCTTCCTGCATTTTTTAAAAATAAAGCTGATTTTAAATTTTTGATAAGGTAGTTTTATTTACAAGCACATTAAACTGGCATTATAATTCTCATTTAGCAGGGCAGGAGAGACATTAAATACATTAAAGCATTCCATCTTATCTGTCAACACTTAAATTGCTGTAAAGACCTGTTATATGAATCTAGACACTGTATAGAAATGTATGGTTTTACATTAAACTGCTTGGACCAAACTTTCAAGATCTGTCAGGCCTATGAAGTTCATTGTGCTTATTGAAAACTATTTTCTGCTGCCGAAAACACAAAGGCTTAGAGCCAGGTTCTGGTCTGCATTATAGCCTGGTTCTGCTGTTCCAAGGTTCAAAGGGCTAGAAAGCCAACCATAACAATCAGTGAAGGGTTGGATCAGCTTCATCTGACTCCTCCTTAGTTTTCCTTGGAAAATGGGAAAATTTCAAGCATTCACTGCTGTAATAACATCTGCTTAGAATTATAAAACCAAAAAATTATCTGTGAGGATTTTTTTTTAAAATTAGTTATCATATTGCGTTGCCTTTTCACTGAATGGTTCAGAAATACATGTTTCTCAAGTTGAAGGAAATCAAAGGTCAGTACTTATTTATGTGTATACATGTAAATATGCATATGTATTACATGTGCACACACCTGTCTGAGGGCACAAAACTCACATACCAGGAAGATCCTGTGATGTTTAAGATGCACACTGACCATATTCTGCTACTGAAACTATTTTATTCTTACCTGAAATGGTTGAGCATTGAAATGATCAGGGGCAGGATGAAGTACCTTTGGTAGTACAGCTGAGTGCTGTTACTATGGCACTTCAGGAGATGGTTCTTATTCTTATGTTGTCTTAACTGCTAAAGATTTTCTTACAAAGTCTAAGAGAAAGGATGCAACTTCAAATGCCTGGGTTTTTTTCAGTTACAAAGCTACAAGACTGGCTTAAACCTAATCTTTTTCTGCTTCAGTATAGTATATGATTATACAAGTCAATATAGCTCTTAAATGAGTATCTGACTAATTGAAATAAAAGTGGATTCGGAAAGTCAAAATGTGTATCCAAGTAATGGAAAGAGAAGTGCATTTGGAAGGTCATCTCTTTCTCATATCTTACAAGTGATACATAAAATTCCTGTTTGTTGTTTACACTGAGATCTAAGGACAAGAATTCCCCTCTACTCTGGTGGTTAGGACATGTGCTTTAGAAACATGAGTTCAGATCTCTTTAGCTGGGGATAGATTATGAAACCATATTTTCCATGTTCCAAGTGCAACTTGTTATCAACTGATCTATTTATTAAAAAGAGGTTGTCTTCTGTTATGAGAATCTCTCATTTCCTTTGCAATTTTACACACAAAAAAAAAAGCTTTTTGATTTTTTTTTCAACAAGAGTCCTAATCACTTTAAGTTTTGTTTACTTTGAATTACTTTTTGAGTAACTATCTCCTCTTTGAGTTCAGCTGCCAAACCACAAATAATCTGTCTCCTTGTCTTATAAAAACTTAGTATGAGGAAAAACGATAATAGCAATAATAATTTTATAACCTATGACGATCGGCCTTTTTACTATTTCTCCTCTGTAGAAATACCAAGAAGTTTTTACATAGCATGGTCCCTTTAGTATAGTTTATTTGGTCCTTTTCCACAAAGACACCCCCTGCACCCTTAGAGAATTCATGTGAATCAGTGCTTTGAGAGTTTCCATATTTAATCTCTATAGCGCTGTCATCAATCCAACAGAATTAACTTGTGGTCAAAAACACTCTTTAGGAGAAAGGCCCAAATTGTTCTGCTTCTCTAGGAAAGAAAGTGCTCCAGAGGGGGCATTCCAGAGTGCTCCTAACACTTAGGACCTGGAAAGGCGGGAGGCTGGGACATTCATTCCCTGTGAAAGTGGATCAGTGATTGTGTTTGCAGGTTGGGGAAAGCATTTCTCATGTCCTGGGAGAATTTCACTAAAACCAAAGCAGAATGAAAGAATACCTTTTCATCTGGGAGATTTCCTGCCCACATTATAAACCTCAGTAGCTGCAACCAAACCTCGAGGTGTTGCAGTTTCCCGCAGGTCACTCATCTCAGAACCTTACTGTATCTGCATTATTTCATTCACCATTTTCTCAGAATTAGCTTGGGTTTTAGACTCTGACACTTTACATTGTTGACTGATTGATTCAACTCCCTTCTTTGGTTTTTTCCTGTATTCCTCAAATTTACTTCCAGCCCTGATTAGATACAGGAAGTGCAACAAAAAAAAATAAGTAGTGGAGAATAGAGTAAAATTTATTTCCTTACTAATTTTAAGAATATTTATGGATGTTTATTTATAGGGAATAATTTTCTGTGTTCTCTTCTGTGTTCTCTTTACTATGTGATCTTTAAAAAGGCTACAGGCAAGGATTATGTATCTCCTGCAAAAGGAGCACTTGTATTCCTTGCACAGACATCCTTAACGTAAATGCATGTATAAAAGCAGACATAGAATGCCTGAGGAAAACCCCCAAAGTTTTCTCTTAAAATATAAAAGCCAGGTTTTCAGTTTTAGATCTAGGTTATAATCATTACTGCATTCCAGCTTCTAGGCAGAGACACTTTTAGATTGAACTAGGGATAGATAAAACTAGAGTAAAATTCTTGGACTTTCTTTAGTAAAGAGCTTCTGGTAAAGGTGAGTTGGTAGAAGGAAGGAGATTTCTTTCCTGCTGTGATCTCTTTTTTGTCTAAGAACAGCCTCAGTACTGCAGAAGTGCTAAGAACTACAGAAATAACACTATATTCTAAAGCTTGTTATTTCAAGGGGAATTTCATACAATGTCATATCAGATCTACAGTGACCAAAAGATATTGAAAAACTGGTCAGTTTTGCAGAAACCCGTGTTATGCACAGTTTGAATTCATTTCCATTTGGAGAGTTTTCATACCGAGATTACTCTCTTTGAACAGCAAAAGATTCTGCTTGGAAAGATAAAACAGATATTAGAATTTAATAGGATCTGTAGAACAGAAAAGGCTACAAAGTTAAATTTCTTTGCACATGTAAAAATTCAGTAATTGAGAAAATTGTATTTTATAACAGAAACATTAAATCCCACTTTAAAATTCATCCCCTGCTTTTGCAGAATAAATATTCAAAGTGTAATTTGGTTCTTTGAAGTGACTTTTTTGTCACATTTAAAACACCGTGTTCCATTAGAATTGTGGGGTAGCTTTCCAATTTTACACACTTTCTCTAATACAGAGCATAACTTGCAATCTTAGTTTTGAAGTATCCCTGTTTTTCCTGTAGAGAATAAATGCTGTAATTTTATGGTACCAGGAGCTACTATTTTGTAGCATAATTCCTTCACAGCTAATATATTATTCTTCTGTGGTATTTTTTTGAGACAGAAGTGTCTGCAAATATCCAAGGGCATATACTACATGTTTTCTTATAAGAAATCTCTTTGGCTTTTGTCAATAATACCATTTGTAAAACACAGGAGCGAATTTGTGGATAGCAACCACAGGAGCTCAGTGTCTGTGTGTGGTGGATTCTAGAATAATATTTTTCAAACTTTCACCTGTATACACAGATAATTAATATGTTTGAATATTATGCAGAATTGGATCACTGGGCATTTTCTTGTGTCTCACTTGAGATCCTTGCTACTTCAGCTCTTGCTCTTTGATGTTGGATTTAAATATGCAAAAAAAACGAAGAGACTGTTCTGGAACAAGAGGCTATAACTTTGCTCTTGGTTATCACAAGTGTGGCTGCAAAAATGCATTGTTTTACACAAAACCTTTAGTCTGCAGTAAATTGTAGAGAGCTTTGGATTTATAAATACAAAATCAGGTAAACTTCATACCTTCCAAGGATTTGGGTGCTGCATAGTTCTATCTGCTCCCTCTCAACCCTAGCAGGTTTGTCGTTTCAGATAGATTCTAATCCTTTAAGCTGCTGCCTCGTCTGAGAGTCCACATAACAAAACTAGAAGCTCAGATTTGGTGACTGGATAGAATCAAGACTAATTAAATTTTATTTTACTTTAGTATTTCCTTTTTAAAGTTAGTTCATAAGAGTTTAATTTTAATTTCCTGATAAAAATCACTGCACTCTAGTGAATAAAATTTCAATGGGCCTGAATAAAAAAGATAAACAGTAAAAACTTCTTTGTTGTCAATTAGATTTTGAAGCTTTTTTGCTAGCTTTCAGACCTTGCTTTCAGTGAGATGGTCACCATGTCTGCTAAAGACTTCAGGGAAAATGAAAGCAAAAACCAGATAACATGAGGAGTGCATTAAATGTGAGAAATATTTCAGTGTCCAAATTCAGCTAGTACTGTCAGGGATACATAATGAGGACACAATAAAGAACCTGAAGGAATAAAGGATCAGACAGTGTCTTTTGAACAGATGGGGACATAAATAGTCTAGTATATTTCAAAAGTGCTAGCACATTGTGTTTAGGAATGTAACTGCTGTGTTCATAAAAACTTCATTTAATACAAAGCCAAATATACTTGCTTAATGAAATGTATATGTCTTCATGAAAAACTTCGTATTTGGTATATTTTATTTTTCTTTTCAGATAAACTGAAAAATGAACCCTAAGTATTTTGGTGCCCAATCTTCCATTTAGATTAGGTATTTCTAGACATCTTTCAAATCTCAGCTTTAATGCAAGTTGACATTAAAAGCAAGGCACTTTTGGAGACATTCTAGCCCCTGATTATTCCCTGAAGGCTCATCACTGTCATTAGCTAAGGACTTTCTCCATTGCATTCCAGCTCTCCTTGAAGCAGGGAGACCTCCACGCTCCATAACATCCTATCACTATGGGTTCAATACAATTTCGTCACTGGGGGAGAACGGGTGAGCTACCAACATGGCAATGGAACAACTGTGCTCGTTCCAGGGCTAAACCCAACATCCTGTGTTTCACTGCCAGATGGAGACAAAAAGTTAAAATAAACCAGTAAAATCTACATGTAAATGTGTCTCCAGTGCTTGTCAGCATCTCTTATGAAAATGACACAGAGGAAGAAAGTCTCTATTTTGTCCTCCTTGGTATGAGTCCTTTCTTAGTGCGGTTCTGAATGCAGCTGCAGGTTTTGTACTTGCTCTGGTTTAGCATTTTTTTATTTTTACTTTTGAGTCTCTGAAACTAAACCCCTTCCTCAGTCCCTGTGTAAACAAGTCCATATGTTATGTGCTTCACTGAAAAAAGAGTGCAAGGTGAACATTTGGTATGAGTCACTGAAAACACTTTAGGACAAACCTGGTCTGAATTCCAGGTTTATGACAAAAGCTGGAGTCACATAAAATCTCAACGTGTTCAGCTGAAATTTTGTTGTTAATTTTCTCACAGCTTTCTTGAAAACCATTGGCAACAGAGTTGGCTTTAGCACTGTCAGAGATCTGGACTGGCACAAAGGAGCAGTAAGGCATGGATCTTTCAACAATAAGTGTGACACTAGGCACCAGATCTGTTCATCATTACTGCTCTACAGCTTCGTCCTGCACCTTTTGAGATTTTCCATGTGAGAAATATGTTGCTTCCCTGGCATAGCAGACAAAGATGCTGTCTGAACTAAAATAGGGAAGTATTCAGCAACTTCCATGCTCTCTTTCTGAGAATGTCTCTTTTACTATCTTGTAGCCCCTGCTTCACACTAATATCTTTAAGTAACGATGTAAAGCAGTTTTCACTGTGGCTTTCTTTCTACCACTCACATTTAATAATTTCATTTCTAATATTTTTCTTTGCTTCCTTGTGCTGTCATTGTCCTCTTTTGCGATTCCCTTTAGAACGCTTCTGATGACAATATGTAAAATATATTTCAGCTCTTTCTCAATAGTTATTCACAGCAGATAGAGAATAAGAAAAACATGAGTTTATCCTCTATAGGAACTGTCTTTCCACTGTCTATCCACCTTCTGCCAGGGGAAAGCTGGCTGACATGTAGCAATATGTGTCTCTCCTGAGATCCCCCAGTCTTGGAGTTGCGTACAGAATTTTGTCTGCACACGTAGAGCTTCATTTAGATTTTTGGTGGGTTCAAAAAAGTAGCATGCTTTGAACAAAATTCTCTATCATTCCTGCCCTTAAATGTGAAAATAAACTTCTATCAAGGCATTAAACAGTTGTTAACAAATTTGAAAACAATGTAACAAGAGAGAAATTGTATGTATATTTTAAAAATAATGCTAGATTATACTTCAGAGACAAGTTGGTTTCTAGATGTTTTGCTCTCACTCACTTAAGGGACAAGTGACTCAGACACCAATATGATAAATATTTGTATTTAACCACAATGAAAAGTACTTTATATTAAAGATAGCCTTTACATCCTGCTTACTTCAGTCCTTTGCTAAGCCTGTTTCTCTCTGGTTTTTCTGCTGCACTTTGCTGCTCAGGTCTGATCCCCAGGTTCTTTACCTTTCTTCCATTTAGTTGGTCCTTGTACAGGCTGCTGTAAATGTTTGTACTGTGAATTCTATTAGGAAATTGCAATCCCCAGTTGTCCTGGAAAAAAAATTCTTGGAGCTTACAATGTTTATAGTTCAACATGCTTGTTGTAGTCAGTGAGAAAAACAACCAATCCAATCCCCCTGTATTCCTAACAGACTCGGCTAAATAATATGCTTCATGGCACCACTGGATGTTCTGGGGAAGCCAACATTGCTTAAATATTTCTCTTTTACTGCTATTGTTGCTTTGACAGCTTTGATTTTATAGCAACTTTAATCATGTGAGTCTTATTCCTTCACCTCTGGCATTTTGCAAATATTCTATTTCTCACTTTTTGCTACCATAACTACCTTCATCAAATTATAATTCATCAATCTTTTTCTCTGACACCCACAGGGGAAACCCCAAAAGTATACTATGTCAGCTAAACAAGAAAATGTTAAATGTATACATGTAAGAAAGGCAATTAATTAAAAAAAAAAAAAAACCGAAAAAGAAAAATTAGGTATATAAGCTAATGTGACCCCAAGGCAGCATTGGCAGTAACTTATGTGCTGACAGTTATGAGCCTGTTTATTCTATGCTCAACCATACATGAGAAAAAGTGCCATCAAGTAGAACAACAAAATGGACTTGTGTTATCCTAGAGATACAAAGTAGCAATAAATCATATGAGGAACATTAATGCTCTATTTACATTTTTCCCCCAAAAATAATAATTTTCTGAGGCTTTTTTTCTCCTTATAACATTTGTTTAGCTCATTGTTCCAGGAAAAGCTGTAGGAGGTTCTGCCTGGATTAAAAGAATCGATAGAGCTGTACATGCTATCAAGAGCTATACAGAATTACATATGCAGGGCTCCTAGCAGCTCCCATTTCTTGTAAGATGTGTTCTTCTTCATCACCTGTCAGCTTTTAAGTGTGGTGGATAAACACAGACCCCCAAAAAATGCTTCTATGTTTTTATTTTTTAATACTAAAGAGTACTGGATGCTGGTCCTGGTCTCTCAGCAAGACTGGATGTGAACACAGGCAGATATCTTATAGCTGGAAATGCATGAGGTTTTTGGTTTGGTTTTTTTTGAGTTGGTTAATTGGTTGGGTTTTGTGTTGTTTGATTTGTGGTAATCTCTTTTTGTAAATGAGAGTGAAAAGAAGATGAAATAAATGAAAAGAAACTAAAATCAAATTTTGAGTGTGTCTAGAGCTTTCCCTCCCGCAGTTATTGTCCTGGAAGGTACCTGATATTAAATGCCATTGGAGAAGGAGATGGTGAAGGGCCCTGAGGGGAAGCTGAGTGAGGAGCAGCTGAGGGCCCTGGGTCTGTTCAGCCTGGAGGAGACTGAGGGCAGACCTCACTGCAGTTACAGCTCCCTTGTGAGGGGCAGAGGAGGGGCAGGCACTGATCTCTGTTCCCTGGTGACAGCGACAGGACCCGAGGGGGTGGCCTGAAGCTGAGCCAGGACAGGTGTAGGTTGGATATCAGAAGTTTCCTCACCCAGAGTGTGGCTGGGCACTCCCCAGGACTGAGCAATCTGATTCTTATTGACTTGAAAGGGACCCTGTTTCAGTCCAAGTTGGTTCTTTTGATGGTAAGCCTGAATTTAGATTAATAAATAAACAATAAAAGCTGCATCCAAAATGTATCAAAATTGTCTTTTGACTCAAGAAGGACCAGATGCAAAGCTACCAAAACTCTGTAAAACCTTCCATTTAAAACTTGTTTCACGTAATCAAAAATGGAAACATATATTTCTATGCATGCAAAGGCATAATATTTGCTTGCTAAAATTTCATCTAAAGATGTAGCTTAGGAAATTGTAAAAATTTTAAATTTTCCAAATTTTAGAAACTGTTTATAAGTTTTTAGTAATGTGGCTATGGACCCATTAAAAGGATAACCCTTACAGATTACTGTTCCCACAGGATTTTCAACAAATACAAAGTTTCCAAAGAAGTAGGAGCAGCAATTGTTGTTTAAAAGGATAACTGATTGGTAAAATAAAAAAAGTATTTTTCTAAGCAATGTCTGAGTTTCAAACCTAAACAGAAAACACTGAACTAAATGCTGAAAAAATGGGAAGTTTTCACTAGCAAATCACTAATGATGGAGAGCTTTTGAGTAACAAATCTTCTCCTGAGAACCTCCTGCATTTTACTTCAAGTACAATCAACAGACAGAGGAGAATCCATTAAATCCTTAATAATAGATGAAAGCATCAATTGATCTAAGTAGCAATTTAAAATTGACAGAAATATTAGAAATTTAGAAAAACAGCGTGAGTCCATTGCTTTACATCAGTCTTCTTCACTTAAAAGTGATGTCATCCCTACATGGGAGTGACTTCCAATTAGTAAAAGACCTTAAGCAGCTCAACATGTAATGATGACATTAAAGAGAGCTTGTTATAATTGCATACCATAGTTAGCTGAACAAAGAGGTAATGGGAGAATTTTGCTATACAGCAGCTCGTCAATACAAGTGATGCTACTCCTTATGCTTGACCATTTGGTCTGTTAGATTTTATGTAATTAATTTCTCCTAAGGTGTTGAAAGCCTGTATGTCATTTCCCAGCAGTCTTAACTATGATGACACACAAAGCTTAGTGCTTTGTCTTTCATTTCATGAAATGGGAGGCCATTACAGGTAATTGTAATATACTTTTGGAGTAAAGTAGCTCTTTTGTTTATGGTGTAACATAGTTTGGCTACTCAAATGCAAAAATTAGCAGAGTGATTTAAATTACCAATTTAATTTGGTCTGAATCAGGTTCTAGCATGTACCAAAGCAAGAATTAAGAGCTGTATTTTTCTTGAGATTGTGCCAAACAAATGAGAAATATTTTGTTAATAGGTAGACTGTATATACAATGCATCTTTTTCTCCCTCTCCAATTCTTTATCTCAGCTAGGGGCATTGATAGCTAAATATCTCCATGGCACAGAACAATGTTAGATATGAACACTGCAGCTGAGCATGGCAGTGTGCTATGCCAAATAAGCTGAGACACGGGAACAATTAACTCTACCAACTCCAGAGGAATGCTGTGCCATTGCAGGTACACAGTTTCAGTATTCACAAGCATGAATATTCTCTAGCATCAGAACCTTTTTGGCTTCTGGCAGCTAGAAGGGGCTTGATGTAGCAGGACAAGTGTTTGAAGGAGTTTCAAAATAATCTTCCCAATATCCTATGAAAGAAGGAGACAAATACAAAGAACAAATGCAATCCCAAATGCTCTTGTCTGTTTTGTTCCTGTATAGGTAACAGGAATTTATAAAAAACTTATAAAACTTATTATTATAAAAACTTATTATATAAAAACTTATTTTCCACCTCTAAGCAGGTATGTTTTTCTCTGAAATATGTATGTGATTGATTTTCTGAACAAGAAAGCTTGTTATGCACAGGGATTTTGTAATCATCAAGCAAACAGCTTAGTCCTAAAGACTATTATAATAATTGCATGGTTGCAGGTGTCTCCTTACACTTAATTTTCCATGAATGCCCAAACACAATGTTGAGCAGGATTCTTTTCAAAAATGTTTCAGTTCTTCACTTGTCAATTTTAATTGTGTGTTGGTTAACATTCTCTTTTTAATTGCTTCTATAGGACAGCAATTCTAAAATCTAAAGAGGCAGCGTTGCAGACTTTGTTGCTCTTATTGCTCTTCCTTGCTCTCTTTTACTATAGATAAAAAGAAAACTTTCCTTTATTTGCCAGTGCACTTGGGCACATGTAATGTTCTCACAATATATCCACTCACTGATCTCTCTAGAACATCAAAATTCCCGGCAAATTTTTCTAACATTGCTAAACTGGGAAGAAGTCTTTTATTATGTCAAATATTCTATAAAAGCTAAAATACTTAAACAAATACTTTAGCAACTATTTTTCAGTAGCTTTTCTGGACAGATCTCCATGGCTATGAATATAAGTCCTGTTTTTTCTTAATCACCTTTCTCTCAGCTCTGGTTGAAAAAGGCAAGCAAAGTGTACAGCAGTTTCATTTACTAAAATCTGCTCCTACTTTCTGCCACTTTTAGGTATTGGCACACACAGTCCCTCCAAATCCTGCCCAGTGCACTGCATAGGGAAATGGACTTTTTTCTTTTTTTATTACTTCCCAGTACTGCCCTGCAGCTTTCCCTTATTCCTCCTACTCAGCCAGCCAAATTAAATTCTTAATGCCACTGAGCTTTCTTGAGCTGAAAAGAATTAGATTCACCTCATTCTTTTCATTCATCTCTGAAATATTGTGTATTAGGGTACAATATGTTCCAGCATGCAGCACGTAGTTGTCGGATTCCACAGTAAATCCATGATAAGTGAGACTGGTTATACAACTCATTGATTTCTAATATTCACCTGTGCTATATTTTGCATCTCATCTCAGATTATCAATAGAGACAAGATCTATTTTAAACCAGATATTGTAGAATATGCTTCTTGGTGTTGGTCCAGAAAGTGTACAAAACATAGACTGCTTATATATATTGTGCTATTCAAAGTGTTGTAGAAGATTCAGACAAAATTACAGAAATTCACAGAGAGAGAGAAGAAAGACAATATTAGTAAATCTGCTGTCAGGTGTGCAAGTGCAAGAAGGTCATATGGCTGGAGAGCCTGTCAAGATCATTGAATTCTGTCCCTTGCCTTTCATGACTTAGACTTAATTTAAAATACATGGTTGAAAGATTTACTTACTTCCTGTTAATTTCTTTTATGTTATCTTTGCATTTTCTTATGCTATGTTGTAGCATAATCTTATGTATTAGACATTACAGTTTTCTCAATTATATTCTTCCAAAACCGAAAAGGAACATGGTTTAACTAGGGATGCTTTATTGAGGTCTGTGCCTGAAAAGAAATAAAAAGAACATAAAATAAACTGGTGAAAAGACAGAGAAAAGCAAGAGTGTGTTTTCCCCACCAAATCCCAAACCAAACTGCAATCCACACACTGTCCCTCATGTATGCCTGTAGGTTTGCCCTAAAAAAATAAATGAATGAACAAGAGCCTGAAAAGATTGTTGCTCTAAAAACTGAGGGAGA
Organism: Thryothorus ludovicianus; assembly: GCA_013397245.1. Classification (NCBI taxonomy): domain Eukaryota; kingdom Metazoa; phylum Chordata; class Aves; order Passeriformes; family Certhiidae; genus Thryothorus; species Thryothorus ludovicianus. Next base: position 32,543 of record VZTB01016432.1, read on the forward strand.
ACTAGTTTAATATACCTGTCTCCTGTGCTGTGGGGACCAGGATTTGATACATGCCTTTGAAGAAAGAAGCAATGTACTTTTACTTTCAGAGAAGGGAAATAGAAATTTCTTCTCCTGACAGAATCCTGAAATGCAACAGAATGGTTAGGACAAGAAGGCAGACTAATTTGAAGAGGTTATCTTTAGTGAATATCATCCTGAACGATTAAAGTGATTTACTTCATATATCTAAAAAATATCAGTCACTGCTGAAATACAGACTTTTTGGATAGTGTATTTCACCTACTGGTGGCTTTTCTGGACCAGGTGCTTTGAGTTTCTGTGTTTCTGTGATGTTTCTCCCACTTTTCTTCTGACTTCTTGGTTTAAAGAACTCAGCTACAACTATTGAGATCCAGATTCTGACTTCAAACCTTCTGTGTGTTCAGAAAGATTCAGAACTGTAGGGGCACTTTGACCCATTTTTCTTCATAATTAAATATATTAAACCATATTAACCTTGTTGCTGTTCCCTAGAGTATCCCACTATTAATCTTTTCTACACAGAAAATGGGCTATTTATTCCTACCCCTTGCTTCCTTCCTATTAGCTAGCATTTAATCACTGACAAGAATTTACTTCTTACCTTGTGGTTACTAAATTTCCTTAATAGTCTCTTATGATGAACTTTATCAAAAGTTTTCCAAAGTCATAAGTATATCATATTCATTTCTGCTTCTTTATCCATTCTTTTGTTTACCATTTCAAATAACCATAGTGATCTGAGAAGCAGAAATTATCCTAGTCAAAGCCAGATTTTCTTTATTTATCATATTGTTTTATAGAATAGAGTCTTTTTTTAATTTTTTTTTTCATGATGCTGTAGTGTATTTGTAAAGTCATAGGAAAGAAATGTGTTGTATACTCTCCAATGATATGACTTTATATAGTGCTCAAGAAAGCTTTTCTGCCCACATTTTTTTTCAAGTCCCCGCTTTCCTGTAATTCATCCTAAAACAACATCTGTTTCTGTTTATACACTGGCTTCAGCAAAGGTATCTAACACACAGCTTGTATGTTGAGTTGGTTGGGAAAATGCCATGTTATGATTATAACAAATATAAATATTTTCTATTGACTAAAACAGAAAACAGTTATTGTTCAGTATAGCATAGTCTTAGTTTGGAACAGAAGGTCTATAAAACAAAAATTGTTCTTCACTACAGCTATTAATCTTTAAAATTATTTAAGATCAGAAATTCAAGTAATTTAGGCAGATAGCTGTGCAGCACACTTTTATTTGTGTGAAGTCAGATATCTGTCCTTGCTAATAGCCAAATAAACAAAGAGAAGAAAGATGGAGGCAGCTTAAAAAGAGAGATCATGAATTATCTTTTGAATGATGAAAAACTTTGCATAACACAGAAAATTCAGCAATCAGTTTCAGAAATTTTCATTCTCCTTGTTAAGTAAAACTCAACTCTTGTCATTCTCATGCTCCGTATGTGAAAGGGTAATCAAGTCCTTTCTTTGTCTGGGAAAAACAGTTCTCAGTGTTTGGGATACAGTGTAGCCCTGATTCTGAACATTAGCCATAGTAAAAATAAATAGTTTGTACTTTTTCTCATAATATTTTTATGACATTGGGAAATAATTTAAAAAAAAACGTTTATTCAAGAAATGCCTAAGTACTCTTACATATTACCCTAAAATGTTAAGGAGCAACAATTCCAAATAACACGTGCCTTGTGTTTTCTGGTAGATGATTGGCACACTGAAGAGTAATTAGCATGGCACTGAAAGTGCACCAAAGTGCACATTAAATGGTAACAGCACCTTTAACAAAATGTTTCCAGAGCCTGTCACAACAAGGTATTAAAACCTGATTATGGTACTTAGGTACTACCATGGTATGAATAAATGATGATAGTATAAAAATTTCTGCTGCTGACTGTAAGATCTCATATGCTCTTTCAGCTTCCTCAGCAGCCCCTCTCCCCACACCCTCTCCTTACCACTTCCCTGGTGCTCTTCTCTCCCTTCAGTCAATATCAATGGTTCAAGTGACAAATAAAATTCCTGCCTCTCAGTACTTTTCTAGGCTACAGGTTGGAACAAGTGAACCATTAGTCACTTCATGAAGTCGTCCTTTGTGCGACCAGGCTGAGAGCAGTTGCACCTTTATGCATATTTTATGCACATTTATGGGCTGCATTTCACAGTGCTGTATTTAGTTCCATTACAGTTTTCCATCATATTGCTCTTTTATTATGGCATTAATTATGTATTGCTTTTACTTTGTCTTACAGTATTTTTTTCCATTATTTTCATAGTTGTGTTTTATAATGTGCATAAAGTTAATTTGTAACAGTAAGGTTAATGTTATCCTGGCACTTTAGATTAGCCAAGTTGTTATTTTCTGAATGATTTCGTTTGGGTACCTCTTAAATTTCCTTTAGAAGAAAAATCAACATTAAAAAATCTGAGACACTAAATATTTCATAAGCAGAGGGACTTTTTATAACAATAAAAGAGCTTTTTTAGGAGGATGAACTTCTACTGTCACCATTCCAGGTCATATGAAAGAGCCATGTTGAAAGTGGGCCACAGTCAGCCTGGGAGATGTGGTGAAACAGTAATAATGAAAGTAGTGAAATGAAAATAGTATATAGACTTAGGCTCATAGCAATACAAATTCTTTCTCACCAGAGATAATTTTGATTCCCACATGTGACGATGCACAGCCAACATCTGAGTTGGCAGTAATACATGAATGAGTCAGCTATCAGGTGTGGGTTTTTCCAGAGATAATTCAGGGCACAAGAGGAGAATCCTATGCCTCTGGATAAGACCCTGGTACAGAATGCCCTGATTTTTTCAAAAGTGTTAATGGAAAGGTTATGCATACCAAAGAAGAGTGGTGCAAGTCAAGTGAAACATTATGATCAAGAATTATTTGGATACATTGTGATTTCTCATGAAAAATAATAAAATTTTTGAGTATGTAGGAGATAAAGTTATTTCCATTACAGTAGACTAAGAGAAAATAAAAATTAATTTTTGTATGATATTTAGGGGTTCTGATGTGACTTATGAAAGTAATACCATCCAGACTTTGAATTGCAGTTGTGGATATCAATCTGCATATTATATTGTCATGGAGGTAATTTCAGGGCTAGCTTTTTGTGTTCTACTTCATCTGGCAAGTCCCAGCAGAAGCAGAAGTGTAGATGTCCCAGAAGAGCTGATGTGTTGCACCCTTTGTTGTCAAAATTTGTAACATGAGCTTCTTACAGTAAAAGATTTCTGGGGCTACAAAACATGGGTGAGGGTCGGTGACATAACATAAGGAAGTTCTGTTTCACATAGAAACTTGGTCATTGTTTTTTAATTTCATTTCCAGTCATACACCAGTTATTCTTAATTTTTGGTGGGAAAGTTCATTCAAATCAGTCTTGGTTTATAAAATAAAAAATTAGCCATTTTTTGGCCAATTTGTATTAAGGATGAGTAAAAAATTCTGCAGTATTGATGGAAACAGAAGAAAAAACTTAACTTACAGACCTTTTTGGTTATGACTTCCCACCTTATTTCTAGCATTAACTCTTTAAATCTATTAATTTCTGCATTTTTTTTTAAATGCAATGACTATGCTAACAAAGCTGAGTAAGGTCTTAATTGCTAAACGTGTACAGATCTCAGAAATTGTGGCTGCTGACAGCTTTTGAAAATCAAACTAACATTTCATATTGAGCTTTTCCAAACATTTTCTTCTGTTTACAGAGAGCAGAAAAAAAACTTGTGAGTTTGGCGATTGCTTCAGAACATTCATTTTGAAGAGATTTGCCCATTTGAAACAAAGACTGAAAAAAAGAGGCAAAGGGAAAAGGTCATTTTGTCCTTTGTGCTGTTTTGCTGTTCTTAAAAAAACAAAAATTCTTTCGTCTACTCCTTTTCTAGTTGTAGGCACAGCTGGAGTTCTGCCGTCCTTTCCTACCTGAACACTGGCTCCTCTTTCATATCTAATTTGGAGTGGGCAGGAAAGGAAAAATGTCTAAATATAATCAGGGAAAACAAATATTTAATAGTTAAAGATAGCAGGTAAAGTGATCATATACATACTTCTTCCCTCATTAGATTTGCCGTTTGCATCCTTTATTTAATTATAAGGGTCACGTTGCACATCTATTCTGTTGTTCCTGCTTCAATATTATTCTTCCCTGGCATTTCTATGGCAAAAAAAAGTCATAAATCTTTCTGACAGAAAAAATTGGGTAATTTCTTCTCAGTTACACTTCCTTGTTTTATTCATGGTGGCTGAGCTCCTTGGGCCCAAATTGTGGCCGAGCCATTTGAACCCAAACTGTGGCCCATGCAGAGGCTGCACCTTCTCTTTCCAGGCTCTCTTTCCCCCTCCCTGGAGTGAGTTGTGGGCACGCAGGGCCCCACTGTGGGAGCAGGCATGGAGGAGGGCAGGGAGGCTGTGGAGCCGAGGCTGGCAGCGCTCTGCTCTCAGTTCTGCTCAGGGGTTCTGGCATCCCTGCTGCCCTTCTCCCTCTGCCCCTGCGTGCTGGCGAGAGGCTGTGCCTCTCCTCTGGGACAAAGGGACTGAGTGCAAGTGAGAGCAAAACCCTCCTGGTGCCCTGGTGGAAGTGGGTCCTGCCTGCCTGGGAGGAGGGCACAGTGCCTCTGCCCAGCTGCCTGGCCAGGGCGATGCCGTCGTGCCGTGGTTGGTGTGAGGCTGCGTTTCTTCCTCTCTCCTGCTCTTTCCTTTGCTTCTGTACTTACTGCACTCAGTGCCCAAAGTCTCTGGTGTACACACCAGACCCCTTGGCAACAAATTTGACTCCCAAAGAGCAGCCCAAACAACGTGGCTGAAGCACCAGCAGCATCCTCTGTGCCGTGGCAGAGCAGAGGTGATGGTGGTTCCTCTCAGTACTTGCAGCCATGCTGAAGGACAGCAGGAATCGTGAGCTGTCCCACAAATTTGCCCTAAGTACCAAACACAGATACTGCTGATGCCTTACTTTTTAACTTTCATATTTTTCAGAATCTGTGCTGCCTTGGTGTGTAACTCTGAACTTCATATAAGGTGTTAGCAAGTTCTCTTTGCAGGGTAGGTAGACAAAACAATCCCCTTCCAGCCTGAGAGCCAGGGACACCATTACAGCTTCAGGCCCAAAAGGCACAAACTATGGGGAACTGAAGGGAGCAAGCCAGGAGGATGAGACTTCATAACCTGAAGTTGTAATTGAACAATTAACTGCAATATGTAAATGGACCAAAACTTATAAAAATATAAAAAACCTGTGACCAGAATCCATCCTGGCTGTAGCCTGGCCAGGCTCTTATACTGCCCAAGGTGTATCCTTTAAAGGCCTTTTAATTTAATTTTTATTCTTTTAACTCTGTCTAGTTTAGCCTCTCTAGGCATCACTGCAACAATAATATTTGAAGCTGAAAGCAGCACATTAAGCAGAAATCACTTTTTAAAGATGGATCACATAAAACAGCATTAGACTCATTTATAATTTGGCAATAATTTAGAATTCATGTAACTTTTAAAATAATTAGTTACATTCAAAATAGTATTTTGTAATGCATCATCTTAAATTACTCATGAATTTAGATATATCATTAGAATGAAAATAAATATAGAACTTAATTTAATACTTGTGAAATAAACCTAGGTTTTATACTTGTGCCTTGTGAGTATAATAGAAAACAAGGAAAATAATTTCATATTAAAATCTGGGTAACTGCGGGGCATTTACTAAAACCAATATTATCTTAGTTAACTTTCACATATAAAAAAGGGCTGGGTAAATAACACTCTAAGAATTCTGAAGTATAATTTATAATGAATTTGTACTAATGATATCTAATGTGCCTAGTTAAAATTAAAGCTTTATTGAAAATAAATGTTACTCATGTACTTCAAAGGGAGTTTCCAGATATATGTAGTTTGACAGTAATTTTAAAAATAGAACAATATTGGCTAATAGATGCACAGTTTAAATATTTCCCTTATGAAAATGAGATGCTTAATGTATACAATTTTATTTAATTGTATAATATTAAAAAAAATCTCCACTTCAGAAATCTTTAGTTGCAAAACACCTAAAAAGGAAATTCCTGAAAAACTCTTTCTTTGATAAATTCTTCAATAATAGAAATTGCTGCATAAATCAACAGATTTTAATAAGATAATAATCTTATTAAAATATTGGAGAAGGAATACTAATACTGTGAGAGGTATAGCTTTCTGGAAATGTTCAAAACTTTAAATTCATATTTAGTTAACTTTTATAGTCAAAATATACATTGGTTTTGATTGTGTGAGTACAATCAAATAACTTAAGCAAAAGGAATTGTTCACTGTATATTTTATTTTTAGTTTTTATGTACAGGACATTATAATTGGCATTAGGTCTCTTCAGATTTATTAAGAAAAAAATGCAGCAGAAGAAATCCCATTTTATAAAACAGTCATTGTTTTTAATGAATGCACAAATAGTTCTACTGTAATAAAGTGCAAATCTATCCCATAGATAGATTTTCCTTGGATTTTCTTTGCAGACATGAAACTCCTAATTTAGTGTGGCATCTTCTAGAATATTTCCCCTATATATTTTTTCACATTTTACTGAGGAACCATTCAATCATCCTTATGGCTTGCAATAAAAAGATTTGCTCCATCGTTAAGGGAACTTGCAGAGACCTTTGCTCACATCATTGTTCCATGGGGAATGTTGGGTGGATTTTTAAAATTTTTTTCATTTTAAGTGAAGCAATGCTTAGCATTTCTGGTTAGAATTCATAAAATAGATGGTGTTGCAGCCCCACACAGCCACAGATTTTCATGTCTTACTTAATATATATTAAAGAATTTTTAAAACAAAAGGAAAATTCTTTTCTCATACTTACGTAAAACAATATATTGTCTATGTTTAATGGCAAATTTTCTAGTAGATTTACTTTTAAAGATGAGAGTTATAACTTGGCTTCCTAAAATATTCAAGGCACAGCAGAGTTAGAACCATAGCATGTACTGATGTTTTCAGTTTTTACAGACGGTGAAAGAACATTGTGGGGTTTGTCTGATTGTGAGCTGGTTTTTTGCAGGAAGTTGTCAAGATTGGTAGTAATCATTTTACATCAACTGTTGTCTGCAGGGGCACCTACAGAAATGCTTATAAAAAAACTTCCGTGAACTGAAATTAAAATTTGAAACCTTTCTTTATAATCTATTCTTTAGCTGATATCCTAGGGCAGTTCCTTGATTTGATTGCATTTTGCATCATTGAAAGCTGATTCCAGTGGATTGGATCAGTTCTCCAGTGAGCTGAAGCCATCAGTGATGCACAAAGAATGAGAACAAACTCTTCCAAGGGAGGAACTTTCATGCTGAAGGAAAGCCATAGCACTAAAAATTCTAGCAAAGACTAAGCAGCTCTAGTGTCTCATTCATGTCACAAATGCTTGAGATACAGCACATTAAAGATGCTTTGACAAGCAAGTATTTTTATTTATTAAGGATATAGATTTTGAGGAGAAGAGAGGTGCCTTAGTTTCTACCCCATGCAGAGCAACCAGCAGTACAGTGAGGCCAGCCTGGATCATCCTAGAAGAGGGCTGTCTCCTGTTTACCTGGCTACCATGTTTCTACCCATCTTTACATGTATTTGTACCTTGGCACAAATGGACCCTAGAGCTGCTTAGTCCCTTTTTAAGTTGCATTTGTTCATTCATAAGAGCTTTGGCAAAGGGTGAAGAAAGTTGTTCTGATAAATATTTGCTGGTCTAAGTCTGATTTACAAAACCGTTTCTGTTCTTTTCTTTCTTTCAGTGGCAGCCCTTCTCCCTTACCTGCTGCTACAGGTTTGGTTGCAGCAGTTTAGCAGCATCTTGAGGTAGTCAAATGTGCGTGTACCAGGTTGGTCTGTGACAGAAATGCCATCCTGCCCTCTTCATGCAGTACTTGTGTTACAATACTGATGAACTCAGGGAGAAGGAAAGTGAGGGAACATATGAGCATTTTGTTAGATGGGTTCCACTTGTGATGTCAGTACCTGTTGCAAGGACAAAATAATCCAATTCCTTGCTAGAATGTTTATTCCAAATGAGGAGATCTTTGTTAATGGAAAAGCCTCTCCTTTATCTGTATATCGGCAAAACTTATTTTTCATTAATGATATTCTAATGTTGTGGCTTTAACAGCACTTCACTCCTAACAAAATTAAAAGGAGTGTTTTCTTACCTTCCATGGTTTGTAAAAAGTTAAAGCTTCTCTGCTCTTTCTTGTGCCTCTGTTTTTGTCTCCTCAGGAAGCAAAAGCTATGAGACAGTGCAACAGGGGTTCATAAAAGTCACAGGATTTGCCATAATCTTCTGAACACACCTAGAGGGTAGATTTCAGGGTCATGCAGGGAAGTTTCACTGCAAAGTCCTGACTACTGACTCACATTCCTGTTCCCTCTGAAAAATAACCCCCCAAAATGTCAGAGCAGTACTGAGAATATGGATACTGATTTGTGGGCTATGGGGCTATCAGAGACCTCCCCGGGAATTTATTCTCTTTCAGAATTTGGATAGTTTGCTTGCATTGGATTCTTCTTCACGTATTTCTGTGCTGATGACTAAAGGGGAAGCATGATTAGTACCTGTGCTGCTGTTGTACACTGTCAGCTTAGGATGGCTGCAGACCTTTTCATCTAATCAGCACTCATGTGTCAGCTAATGCAAGTGTTACACTAAACATGTCCTGATCATCCCCCAGAGAAATGACATTTCATCTCTAGGTGTACATTGTGAGAAATCCTGAATGTTTTTCTCATTGGACTGAACACTGTGTGAATACCAAAAAACCCAGCTAAATTCAAAAGGTCACATTAGACAATTCTGAGGTGAACAGATGTGACTGTATAAGGTTACAGCTAGGTACTTCATGTGCACTTTTTAGACTTGTGCTGGGAATTGCATTTCTGAAACTGTCTCATTGGTGCTATTATGCAAATTCGTGTAAATCACCAGGAGACCAAAAACTAAGCAAACCTAAACCTTTAGTAATACATTTATTGCACATTAGATGAGTCAAAGCAAAGCCCAAAAACATACCCTTTTGTGGAATTAAACCTTAATTAGATGATAAATCTAGAATTGTATGATCTGATAAGTAATTTTGAATTAGATTTTTGAATGTTGATTTTTTAAGTTAATAGCAAATTATCTGAGGAAAAACACCTATTAGATGGCATGTCCTACTAAGTGAAATGTAAGATTGTTTCTCTAATGCATGCACACAGTTCTCACCACCATTGACCATAGGTGTGCATGTACTGTAAAACTATCAGCAGACTTCTCTGTATTAGGATAAGCAGAACTTTATCACAGTAAACAAAGCACAAGGCAAAGTTATGTATTTTTACTTGATAATTGGTGTCTAAGGGAGAACTGAAAGGATTACATTCTCATCCCCACAGTTCAGAATCTCTCGGATACACTATATTTTCACTAATGCAGAAGCTATAAAAGTTTCTGGATATCCATGTTGACTATTCTGATAAAAAATAGCACATAAACTTTGCTTTTGGATTAGTGGATGCCAATGCTTCAGGGTATGAATTCCTAACCTGTTAGATTCTGCTGAAATTCACAATTCAAAAACCTGAGATGCTTCTCACTGACATTAACACTCCACAGTTAACAAGTTCTGTGACTACAGAGAATCAAGTAGAGATCTCGATAAAAAAAATTATTTTGGATTATATTACCTTAAAATCATAGTTCCTGCATTGGAAATATACTCAGTATTATAGTTTGTAAAGATAAAATGCAGAGAACAAAAAATCATGTAAGTAGGAAACTAAATGTAGCAAATGGTCCCACATTTATATCTCAGTAGTCAGAATACAAATAAACACCCTTGGTAAAAACACATCAGCGCTTCCAATTAAGGTAATATAATTGCATGCTTTGAAGTGGAACAATGGAAAATTCTGACAATCCATTTTATTAATATGAGACACAGACTTCAGAGATGTATAAAAATAACCTTTAATCTGTTTAAAACATCTGCTACTATATACTTATTGTATAACATTTGTGCATTCTTTGTAAACATACATATTAGATCAATAAATAGACTCCTAAATAGATAAATATCTATTATATGAGATCCAGTCCTGTCTTCAGAAAGCCTTAAATTTTCACACATTATATTTAAGTGCACCTTTAATGGGCACAAGTACTATAATGAAAGCATGTGATACTAATTTTCTTTACCAAGAAAGGAACCACCACCATCATTACCATAACTGGCAAAATTTTTATTAAATAAATAAATAAATACATACATACATAAATACATAAATACATTAATACATAAATACATAAATAAATATTATTGATGTTTCATTAATTATACTAATGATTGAACAACATAAGTAAACTAGTGGTGCTTTTTCTCATCATACCACATAGTCTTTTTTTCCTTTCCCTTTCTTCACATTTGAAAATTTGTGGTAGAGTATTCTTCAGTCAGAATCACCAAAATGGGTGTTTATATTCCAGTCTGTCTCACGAGACTTGTTAGCCTTGATTATGAAATTGAGCTCTTATAAATTAAACATCTTCAACTAAAACCAGCTGTTTTGCCATAAATATTTATGTATGGACAGAGCCTTATATTAGCTATTTTTAAAAGATATGAGCTACAGTTATCTTCTTTTAGTGCGCTGCTGCAGTAAGTTTTACAGACAGCCAGCTCACAGTGTATTTCCATGGGAAGGGAAAGCAGCTTCCTTACAAAAGTGAGTAAAGGTTTACTCTGCCTGTGTAACAGTATGGTCATTGAAGCAGTTTGTTTAAAATACTGTTCAGTCACCAAAGGGGAAACAGGGCCAGGCATGCAGATTTCATGTTGAGAAGGCAGAGGGAGATCAAGTGGTTTCATCCTCAAAAGGGGGCCATTTAAATCATTGATACTGCTTCAGGATAGCATAACACAGCTTCTTTATGCCAGTGCAGAGCAAAGGGGAAAGGGCATTTAGATACTACCTCTCCCTTGGAAAATGTTTTAGGCCCTCCTAGCACTTAGTGGCAGGTTACAAAAAGGGCAGGTGGGAATCAAGAACAGTGGTCTGACTCTGACACCAGGAGCCTGCAATTGCCTCAGTTTGCTGCTCCCTATACCTGGGATTTGTGAGCTAGATCATCCATCAAAGTCCACTGCATACATAGCCTTCCCCTGAGGGTGTAGGGACAAGGGACACATGTGCTGGTCTGGCTGTGCCAACCCCATGCTCTTCCTACAGGGGTTTATTCCACAGAGCACCTTGGCACTGCTCACCTCCTGGCCATGAGCCTGGAGCTAGTTTCGATACCGAGTCTAGAAAGTCTTTGAGTTGTTTCCATGCTCCTTCCTTGAGTTGACATTCAGAGATAAAGTATTTGAGGAAACCAAGAGTTTTATGAATGGGGCAAAATGAAATGAGATATGTTAAGCTGGATATAAAAGGTGAGAGAGAACATCTGTGATTGCTACTGCTGGGTGCAAAGCTTCAGAACTGCTACTGAATTTGCTGCTATCTCTGCCTCTGCTTTTGTATATCACAGTTGCAATACACTGCCACAATTATTAGAGTTGGTCTTGCTTTTTATTCTGACTTTATTAGTGTAAGGAGATTTTTTACTGAATTTTGTTGCTGATGTGTAACCCCAGCTGTATTTTAGAGCATAAAATCTCCTGCAGTACCTGAACTCTCCTGGCCTGAAGCAACAAAGCAAACATATTTTACTGATATGCTTTGAGAAGGAACTGCTCTCCAACTCTCTCTGTTTTGTACAAGTTTCTGTTCTCAGCTAGTTATGCTTGATGGCTGGCATAAATTTACTCCATTTTCTTTCACATGATCTAATGACTCTATAACTGAGGGAAGATGCTATCACACAGTTTGCCTGTAATTTGAGCAATATTTTCTCATTGCCTGATGAAATCTTAGACTAATTCAGGTTGGAAGGGACCTCATGAGGTCTCTAGTCCACCTGAAAGGTTGAAGCAGGGCCAGCTGGAGGTCAAACAAGGCTGCTCAGGCTGTTCAGCTGGTCCTTGGAAATGTCCAAGGAAGGAGCCTGCACAGACTCTTGGGTCCCTCCTGTTCTGCTCAGTTCCCCCAAGTAAGCAACAAACCTGCCTTCACTGCGAGTTTGATGGCAGGTAGGTGTTCCTTTCCCTGCAGCAGCAAGTCTCCCACTGCTGTCACTTGCTGCATCCTGTTGGTGATGGTACTCAAAACAGAGACTTTTTCCCTTAGCCTGCTACCAGGGAACTGAACCTACTTTGGAATTGTAAAGCTGCAGGTGGAGAAGGAGCCACGTGCCAGAAGCTGTAAGCCTTCAGGCTTCCCACTCTTGGGAGCTGCCATGGTTCAACACCCGGCCAGCAACCACGGCCCACACACCTTTTTGTTCTTGACATTTGTGTGTATTTTTAAGGAATTTTTAGTGCTTGTGGAAAGGATGCAACTGAATAACTCTGTAATGAATTCCTAGGATAACAGCATCTTTACTTCCCTCCATTGCTACTGTATTTCAGTCCTGAACTTCAAAACTTGTAGCTTGCGGGTTAAGGCAGCAGTTCAGAGGCTTTGGCCCTAGGACAGCACAGCCATGACAGATGCTGATGGTGCAGCACGTGTCAGATGTTCAGATGTGTTTAAACACAGGCTCCTGCTACATTACATAAAGAATGCCTGGGGCTCATAGTGATTGTTCAACATTCAGTATTACAATATGGTTTTTTTGTTGGGGCTTTTTCAGTAGCTGCTATCTGAAGAAAAAGAGAATACTGCATTTTAAATAGAAAGCGCATATCAAGATTTTATTCCTTACGGTATTTTGTCAGTACAACACTGCCATACCAAAACACTCTGAATTCAAGAAAATGAGAAACAGGAATCCTTTTTTTCTTCTTCTTTTCTCCTCTGTGCACCTCTTGGATACTTAGAAACAACCTTGAGAGGTAAAAACTTAAGTACTGGAACCTGCCAGAGTGTAATTATGCTTTAAGTTTGGAGTGTCACTCCTATAGGCTACCACAATTCTTTCACATGCACTGAATTTCAAGTGAAATTTTAATCTTATTATTATCTTATTATTATTACAGGCAGTAATAAGCCCAGGCAGCAGAAATGAGAATGGGATTGTGAGTATGTAGCAAAACATTAGAAATATGGTAAAGTAGATCATTGATGACAAAGTAATAATTTTCAGTGCAAAAAGTCTACTAATAGACATTTTTTACAATCAGGAGAAGTGAATAAACATGAGCATGAAGATGTCTTCAGCAGCTTTTTCTTGTGAACACAAGGCAATGATGTGAATACAGGAAAGAAATTTTATATACCTTTACAAATATCAACTGCCAAGAGCTTGCAACCACCAGTACTACTTCACAGTTTATGAGGAGTATTTAAAATGTGTGCAAAGAAAGAAGTGTTAGGAAGTTGGCCATGTTGCTGCAGGCAGCAGAGCTCTCAAATTTGGGTCATCAGGCATCTTAACGTTGTTACAGAAATAAAAATTAGTCTGTATTTACACATTTCTCATACCTTTTATACCATGTTTATATTAATACATTTCTCTCAGCTTTTGAGCCAATAAACCTAGTAGGTTTTTATGTTCTTTGGTAAATAACAGTCTTCAATTAACTATAGTTGAATTCACCTGAAAATGCCACTGATTTTTGCTAAGTGGCTTCCTTCAGACAAAATGACACCTATTTTTGACTGTCAGTTGATCCATTAGAGAGAGTGAACAAAGTCCTGTTTCTCAGTTCAGCTGCACAGCAAGCTCTTTTCTTTCTTTTTTTTTTCCCCACATATCAGTCATCTTACTAGGAAAACTATATGTTAAAAATACTTAGGGAAATGCACGTGTAATGGAAATGGCCTGTATTTGAAGGGGAGTATGGAAGAAAATACTCTTTGTTAGGGAGGAGTTACTAGTTATTAATTAAAAACAAAATTATGGAGCTTCCAAAAATAAATGTTGAAGTTCTTGACACCTTGGTTCTTTTCTCCTCCTAAGTTATTTTTGTACCGCTTCCTTTCCTTCTTGAATAGTATAATCTTTGTTTCCTTTAAAAAATAATTCCATTGTTTTCCACTGCATTTAATTTTCAGTATGGAAGCATGACCTTAGGAGAGCATTGTCTGTCAAGATGAAACACAATGCATTCTTGTGCTATCTTTCCCTGGTTCTGCCCCTATTTCTTCCCTATTTCTAGGCAGATATGGTCATTTTCAACAGTGTAAGTAGTGAGGCATGGGAGGAAGAATGAAAAAAAATGCCTGTTTTTTAATTGCAAGGCTTAAATACCTTGAATATGGTCATAAGTGGGATCAAAGGTGGCAAGAGTTTCATTTCCCATAATTAAAAAGAAAGAAAGGAAAACAGAAATACGGTAAATAAACTGAAATGCACCAGAAAATTGAGCTATTTCTCTCTCTGGTATTAAGGTCAAGCATATAACTTGTGTTTTAATACTCCATTTTCTTGTAGTCAGAGTTTGCACTACTACTACTACTGCTGGGCACCAGTTAAGTCCATTCTCCATTTTATTAGCTCATCCTTATCATAAACTGCTAAGCTTGGCTCCTAGTGCACTTTTCCATGAACTCTGCCAAAATTCAGGGCCTGAAGTCAGAGATGTGTCTTACTCCTTTCTCAGACTATTCCTACACACTTCAGAGTGTACTTCAGGGAAGTCTGTCAGCAGTAATCTCATATTAGCTCTTCTAGACTTTTTTCATTTCCTCACTGTCTTTACTTTCCTTTGTGGTCAGCCCACATGTGCCTGTGGCCGTATTTGTCAGGACCTGCTAAGTGGGTGGCTGGGCCAGTTGCATCCTGCTGGGAGTGCAGAGGGGTCAGCCCAGGCATGTTCTGCTGTGCAGGCAGCTCAGGGCCAGATTGCTGTACAGACAGAGGATTAACTATGTGAAAATACAATACAGACAAGACCCCTGACAAATTTTATGAAAATGATCTACAGTGAGGAATTTGACGAGGCACTCAGTGCTGCAGTCAGCACTAAATCCCTTGTATTTTACAACCCAATAATCAACCTGCTGCTGTGATTATCAGAGTGAAAGAGGATGAGTAGTGAGAGTAAGTGGCTGTTGGTGTGGTGCCCAGACCTACCAGGGCCCAGAAGCAGCTCCAGCAGGAATCTATCCCCATTTAACATCCTTGCAGTCTAAACAGACTGTGACGATTTGTGGAAGAAGAGATTCATGGTAAAGACCTTTATTCACTTGCCTTTGCCCTCTATTTTCTCTGATCAGAATCCTTCCTTCACTCTTCTCTTCTAATATCTCCAAGTCAGTTAAAATATAGTTTAATATTTTCACCTTAGAAAAAAATGTCATCTAACAATCTACCACATTACCAGCATTGATTTATTCTCTCCAGACACAATTGTCACCAAGTCTAGGACTACCAACAGCTTCACTAAAATATCTCTAATAAAATGTCTTAGTTTTTTTTTCCTTTTGTTTCCTTTCTTTTCTTTAGAAAAAGTCCCATTTTTCCCCTGCAGGAAACAAAGTTTTTGGTGGTTTAAAAGTGTTACATCTGTAAAGCCAGTGAAAATATCAAACTTGGGTGAAAAAATCACCAAATTGAATTTTTGAATTTTAGAGAAAGATTTTTTTCCCCCAGTTCCATTTCAGTTTATGGCAGCTCTTCGGTATTTTTAATAAATCTGATACTCCTAGAGAGGCACGAAATCCTGTGAGTGAGAATTCATCCATTAAGAAAAACTACACCAAGACCATATATGAAATCTGAGACCTGTCCAGTCTTCTTTATGTTTTCATTGTATCCTGCCTGAATTGCTGTGATCTCAAGTGCTGTGATCCACTCCAAATCTGCAAAGAAGGGAGCAGGCAGTGCCCTGGAGACCATTGTATAACAATGGGATGAATGGTTTCCAAACCAAACAGGATATTAAATAATACAGATATTGAATAAGTTCAGCCAGTTCAGTTTGACTGCAAAAGGAGAAATGAGGATTGGGAATGTTCCCTGTCCTGTAACTGCTGTCTCACCCTCCAAAACTGGCAGTGTGATAAAGAGGTACAGCTGAGGGTAACTTGCTTTTTTGCTCTTAAGTGACTTTTTCCCTAGGATGAGATTGAATTTACCAACTCAAGTCTATCCTCTACTTTGTCCTCAACTCTTCATTTTCTGCCTAAGTCTTCAGTGAGCCTAGCTCACATGGACTGGAGGATTCAGTTTGGAGAGGTTGTTCTTGCTGATGTGTTTTGCTTTTGTCCTTGTCTGTTGAACTATTTGCTCTAAGATGTCATTGATGACATATTTAAGAGTCACAGAAAATCACATTTCATATGGATAAGAAAAGATTACTGCTGCAGGAACGAGTCAAGGTTATAAAGGTTAGATGTGTTCTTTCATCACCACAGAAGCAGGGGAGTGGAATGGAGGGAAGAAATATTTTCAAAGGATAAGTTACTCTCCACAAAACATGGAATTCCAGTGTTTCCTTCTGAGTTATTTAATGCAGTGGCAGAAGAGTGGTTTGTTTGTAAGGAAATTCAACTTCTCAGTTGCTAGGAAAAGTTGAACTCTTGCTGTTCAGTAACTTCGAAAAGATTTAAGGATCACTGATCAATTGCCTTGCTTTCTTGTATGTGAGGGGGAGGATATCTGATTAATGACCTGTGACACAAGCTTCACCTGTCTGCAGGAATCTGCATACCAGCTGAATACTGAGATGACAAATTGACAAAGCATTTTGTACGGCCTTCACTGAAAAAACTTACTGGGTCTGGAGGTCAGTTTAGCAAGTGCAAATGCATGGTTATTTTTAATTACACATAAGCAGCTCTTATCACCTGAAATAGCAGAGAGGGAGTTTAGCCATCAAATTTGGAGTGTGAATACACTTGTTCTTTTTTCTTTTTTTTGCCTGGAGATTTTGCCAGTGTTAATCCTTTAAGAATATAACTCCACAGCTTTTCTTTCTGCTTTTTTTCTGCATTTTTTTATTTTTCTCCAATTAATGTGCTACAACTGACTCCTTGTTTGTAAGCCTGAATCTAGCTTTTTGTTTAGTGAGGATAGACAGATTAGACACACTTCTGAATGACCTATTATAAATTGTGAGGACTGTGTTTAATTGGAAAAAAAATAACAGCTGCCTAATTTATGGATATGCACAACAGGACAAACAATTTCAACATGGGAGCAGAACACTCGTCATTGATAGAGTTGGCATAATTTCCTCATATGTTGCAGTTGCAGTAGGAATCTCTTTCCTTTGGAGTTAATTTAGTGCTTTAGAAAGATGCTGGATAGGGCCCTGGAGACAGCAACCCTGGGCTGGGCACAGCATCAGGTGCAGTGAAAGTGGCACAGGCAGCAACCTGGCAGCCTCTGTTCCAGCACCAGCAGATTTGCTCATCCCACTGGGAAGGAAGATCACCAGATGAGAGAAAATGAAGGTGCCAGAGTCCCATGGCCTGTGATCTGAGGTTGCCAGCAGCAGTGTCAGTTTCAAGACAAAAATTTGTCCTCCGTATAGAGTTGGGCTCTTCTCAGAAAGATGATAACAAGGGCTCAGTAGATAATAATGAAGCTTTTGTCACTACACTGGCACCTTATCTTTTGTGAGGAATATGCTCATTAAGAAAATAATGTCCCTTTTAAACCACAGATTTGATATGTGCAGAAAAAGAAAGAACTAAATGACTGGAAACATGACTTCACGGTCAGGTACTCTACGCTCTCAGCTCTACATAGACATTGTGCTGCACTCATTAATCTCCTGTGAGTGCCTTTCAGTAGATTATTAGAAAACATCTGTTAAATATTTATTATTTTGCTTCCTTAGTTTGTGTTCTTTTTTATTCTCAAAATATTCTCCCCAGAGGCAAAAATATGTGTGTGGAAGCTATGATTTTGATAGCATTATTGTTTGTGTTGATTCCTNCAAATCTCATCTCCTCTCTTCGAGTCTCCTTTTTCATTTTTAATAACAATAAGTATTTCATATTGTATGATCACAGAAGGGCACATTGAACTTACTTCTGCTTTCCATCACTGGGGAACTTCTGCCTTCTATGTAGATGAGTTGTAACTCCCTTTCTGAGTTTTATGGAAGTGAAAGAGTAAAGTTGTATTTTAAAGTTGTTGGCAACAAAATTTAATTTAGTCTTCTAAAAATCTTGCCCCCAGACTATAGTTTGTCTCGAAAGTGGTAACTGAGATTTTCCCTTGCTTTAGGAGTCAAAAAGAAGTCACTGTAAGAGAGGATAGATTTGCTCAGGGCAGCTCATGTATTACAGCATGTTGTACTAATTGGAGTTTCCTAAGGTGTGATGGCTTCATGCCCAGGAACTACATGGCTGTAATCCAGCTGAGAGGTGACACATGTAAATAACCAAAAGCTGAGCTTCATCTGCCAAGATGGGATGGAACCTTGTAGCAATCAGTGATAATAGAAACTGCTGCTTATGGATAGTGCTGTGTAATTTAGTTGCATCAAGGAATCCATATACTCTCAGGCTATGTATATAACTGGTTAATTTGGGGCACATTTTCAATCAAAGAATTCACCTTCCTTCATATTCTTTTTAATTCCTCCCCCTGCCCCTCAATGCTAAATCCAAATGCAGCCTGATGTTTCTATAAATGAATTGATTTTATCTAAGAACTTTGTATACTGGAGCTGTGTTAAACATAGAAAGAGCTGAATATCTTCAATGTTTTAATGACATACAACTCTAGATGAGATGAAAAATTCCCCTTGGTGGTTGAGAGCAATATATAAAATGACTGGGGAGAATGGAGTGGTGTGGGATGCCACAAATGAATGAAGAAAAAAAAATCATTTTGATGGTTTTAGGAGAATGAAAAGCCATGTACTCTTGTAATTTCTTTCAAATGATACCAAGATATCATCCAAGAAACTGTTGTTGAATGCATTTGTACAATAAAGGTGAATGTCCTCCATTTGTTTACAGTTACAGATGCATTTTAATTTCTAAGTAATTTCAATGGCATGGTCTGGTTTACTAAAGGTTTTTTCAAGTCTAGAATAGTATCAATCCTTTCATACATTTACAGTTAAGCTTTGTCCATCTCATCTGTGAGCCTTTTAAAGTATATCTTGGTTATCACTAGATGAAATGAATTGCACATTTAGGATGGTCCAATCAGTGACACCTGGGAAATAATGGCATCTTTGAAGTAGGAAGAGACCAGTCTTGGTTTGTATTGCTGACTGGCATGAGCTGTTATACCAAAAATCAAAGTGATTTCTGTCCTTTAACCATCCACCCACATCTCTGGCACTCGTGGTGTGCAACATGGTTCTTTGGCTCATCAGCCCTGCTACCACTGCACTGCTTTCATTCTCCATAGCCAGACTATAATGACAGTTCTTGTGGCAATGTTGCATCAACTGCTTCAGTCAGGAATGTCCTATGGTTGAGACTTATTTCTGTTTTTCTTAAGGTAGGGAAGATCCATGCTGAATCTAAGCGCTCCAATGCAAGATGTGATGAAATGCCAGGACTGAAGACATATTGTTCAGCAGCTCTGGGTAGAGCAGCCCTTGGAATTGGAAAGGCCTTTCAGTGTAAGCCACCTTTGAGGGTAACAAAGCAATAGGTATAATTCTAGTCCTTACCATTACTGAGTTGTCAGTTTCAAAACAAACTTTTACTATAATCAATAACATCTGAATAACAGCATCTTGTATTGACAAATTTCAAGGGTGTCCTATGAGTTAAAAAACTGTGAATCAACCATGGATCTAATTATATAAGCTGCTGTCTTGATACATCTCATCTGGATAGAAATAGACAGGACTGGGCATCTTCTAAAAGCCTAGTCTCACAAGATTTCTAGCTTCATCACGGAGGTTCATTAAGTACTTAAAAGTTGAGGGAGTTACTGGACCTCTCAGTCCTCTGAGATTAGCTTTTCCCCAGCTGCAGAGACCAATAAATATCTATATCATATGTTGTATTTTATGAGAAAACAGTTGGAGCATTTTTGCAGTCTCTGTGCAATTAAACTCTATGCAGGATAACATAATGTGAATTAGGGGTGCAAGCCAGTATACCCTTTCTTTTCCGGCCTTTAATTTTCGAGTCAACCTGTGTACCCACTACTCCAGATCAGTGTGTGCATTATTTTGTAAAGTTTGATGTGCAAGTCTTAGAAGTCACTGAGGTGAACAGTTAGACTTGCTTTGATTTCGACAGCAGATCCTCCGTGTATTTAGAAGGACACAGTAAGCTAAAATTCATAAAAAGAATTAATCAATTTTCCTGTATTATTAATTTTACCCTAAATTATTAAATTATGGAATTTTCTAAATGCAATTTATTTTTCACCACCTGTTGCTGCTAGTCAACTTCCTGTTCAATTTAGACAAAGGGAAAGGACCTATGCTTTTATTTTCTGTACTACATAATACTGTACTGTTCACATATAATGCAAAGGAATGTCAAAAAGTCTGACAAATATTGTTTTAAGTGGTATCATTACCTGTGATGCTGTTGCATACATTTATTAGTGTGAAAATCATAAAAAACATGGATCAGTGTCAGCACACTTCTTCCTGAGGGAAATTCCATATCATGTAGTGGACAGCACTACCTGTTAATTATTCTGCTTGCCCTCATCTTAGAAATTAATGTCTTATTGTTAAGAAGGATTAATGCCATGGAATGTGCTGTCTAACTTCAATAGAAGGGAAAAATTATTTTAAAAATCTCATCCATGTACAGACCTGATTATGATCTTTGGACATAATCCAGTGGGAGTTTTCCATTATTATTTTTAAAGTTTAAAAAAGAACTTTAAAATATGATCTGAAAAATGAATACAGAGTACCTTCTTATGCAGCACTGCATTGTAAAAAAAATAAAGAGAATGGAAGTTTTCAGCATTATATCTGATAAAGTGTAAAAACCTGCATATATCAAGCAAAGTGTAATTTACAAGAGGCAGACTTCTGTGCATGTGCATAAGGTACTAGGAGCAGACTCATCATGCTTGAACAGAAATGAGAATTTAATTGACAAGTCCCACAATTACCTGTGTAACAATAATAGTCATATAATTAGTATAAAAATAAATGTGCAAGCCAAAGATTATTATAGCAAATACAGTTTTACTGTAACAAAGGGTTGTGACAGGAAGATACTAAATACAGAAACGTGCTTAGAGCCTGCTCTTTACTCATTTTCCACAGATATTCATTTTACACAGTGAAATCCCAGTGGTTTGTTTCTGCAGTTTTAGTGTGGGAAGAAGAGTAGCTGAAGGGCACATGAAAACGGCCACCAATATGATAATAATTGTGTAAGCAACCAAATGTCTCATCCTAATAAGGAGGGTAGACGAACACAGTGTGTGCTCAAAAGCTAAGACTTTTCTCAGTTTTGGCTGTGGTTGTATCTCAGATAACAGCCTGCCAATGCAGCCTAAATAACTGGCAGCCAAACTTGCCTGTTCACATAAGGCTCTCCTGTTTCCCAGTTCTAATTCATTCCTATTCCTGTGACAAACACTAACACTATTGGAAATAACTACATATCCACCTGCCAGTGCCATTGAGCAGGATTTTCTGCCAGTCTAATTAAGAAGGAAGTTCTTGGCTTAATTATAGGAAAGAAGGTACCTAGTTATTTTAAGATCAGTCTAGAAATTGTCATCTTGCTGCTAATTTCTGCTCTCCACATAATTCACAGTGTAATGCTTCCTTGTTGTGAGGTCTTGCAAGGGTCCTGGAGCTACCATCCAGCATTAAGGTAAAAGTTAATAGGACACAGTTTTAGAAGGAATAAGAATAAGTCCCTTATCTACACAGATATGCTCCATCTTGCTAACATGAATATTCTGAAATGTTCACTGTCTAAACTCCCACCTCATATGAATTATCACAGTTACCCGTTATATCTAGATCACTTACAGCCTCAGCAAGTAGTTGCCACCTGTGTCACTGCTACTATCCTCAAGCTAAATGAAACATTCCAGGGAATATCTATCATTATAAAGTCAATGCTAAAAAAGCTTTAAATTTCATTAAGGTGACAGTATTTAGTGTTTTTGGGGGTTGTGCTTTGGCTCTTATATTTTCAATAATTTCTTTCCCGACCTCTCCTTTTATTTTTCTTGCATACCTGTATGTTGTTATGTTATTGAAGTTTGAAAAACTCCCACATTAAATGTTCAGACTTTACCCACAAAATTGTAAAATTCTAAATATTGAACCAAACATACCTTATTTTTTGAGATATAGTCCTAGTAGACCTGGTCTCTCTTCCATCCCTCTATTTTTCAAAAAGTGGAGCTCCTGCCACAGAATTTAAATTCATTGAGGTTAATAAAAATTGCCTGGAAAAAACACGGTTTAAATTTTGAAACATATCTTGAAGACAAACGATTTCAGAGTTGTACTGGAAACATTCTTCCCTTTCATCTAAATTCTTTTATAAACCAAAAGACTCTTTGCTGATGTTCTGCCAAATGTATATTTTGCTTTTTTTGAGGGATCTGGAGCAGACAACTGATCTGGTTGCTGTCTTCAAGTCCCATGCACATTGGGGATATGTTTTTGGCTCCAGTCAGCTACTTGAAAGATATTCTGGATTGTCTCTTCTCTTCAGTAACTCCAAATAGATGCATGGAGGAGAAATAATCAACCACTGAGTCTTCTAGGCTTAGAGAGACTTGGAAAACCATCACAGAGTTTGGTGTATAAGGGAGGAGCCTTTACTCCTCAAAGGAAAATGGAAGTTCCTTGTTCCTGCCAGGAGATCTGGTAAAGATATTTGTCCTATGTGATTTTTCACCTCATGTTGTCTCTGTTATAATTTTTAGTCAAACAAAAAGTGTTCCTTGAAGTAAAGAATTTATATTTAACCTCTATAGCCAGAAGCAAAATTTTCCTCTAAAGCCACAAACGCATTGTATAATTTTGTAGAGCCTTTGATAACTGAAAAGCTCTTTAATTTGTTTTAATATTTCCTTTTTTAATTTCATTCCCCTTTTGCAATTGGTCTTTATGCTAAAGAAGAAGAAGAAACCTTGGGAAAATAGAGGGCAACTGTTTTCTGTAAGTGGTTTTAAGTCATTAGATTTCTTTATCTCTAGCTCACAACCCCCCCTTCTCTATTAGAACAGTTTCTATCTTATGCCACAAGCAAATGTAATTTCTGTTGTTGCTTCTTTGCAAAATCCAATTTGTTATGATGTATTATGCATGTGAGTATAATTGCAGAGGAGGAGTTAAACTGAATGACAGTTTAAAGAGTTGTATTCCTTTGGCTGTGTCACTCACAAAGAGCAGCAAAAGGAAAAGTGGGACAAATTGATGCCTTGATGAAAGTATTATTCTGCTAAGACGTCACATGAAACAATGGGACTGACCTAATCAAGCCATACCCTCTAGAGAACAAAATTATGGCACTGACTTCTGATACAGAGAAGATTTCTGTAGCCTCAGCAGCAATATCAGTGCTAAGATGTGCTATACTCTTTGTGTATACATTTCTAGCAATTAAAAAAGTGCTTCTCAGTAGTAATCTTAGCAAAAACTGTTTTTTCCCAAGAAATGTGAGAGTTTTATGAGATCCTCTATGATGACTTAGTCTTTTGCCATTTATTTTAAAGGAAGGAATAGAATAAAGTATGCAATAACAATAAATAAAACAAAATAGCAAGGTAGGTAAGTATTCGAAGTGAAATCTCTTTAAAAAGATGTGTAAGATTTTCACTGCAAATGAGGACAGAGGTTATAAATACAAAAAATTATACCTTTGTATTTCTGATGCTGGGGAACATGATGTATCTATTAAAATAATGGTAAGCTGGTTTATATTTTCTACTCTCTTCCACAAATCGTGGTGGTAAAAAAAGGGCTTTTAAAATCAAATTCTTTTTTTATTATTCTTTATATCATTGAACTACAATTCCTTTGTAATATTTTAGAGATAACAGCTCTGAAAATATTTGGGCCATGTGTTTTTGCACTATTTTCTGAGTGTGTCCCAGACATCCAGATCAGATGGCAACAGATGTGTGGTACAGGAAGATTTCATCAGTAACCTTTGATGCTGGACACTTCATACTTGAAACCTTCAAACTTACTCACAGCTGCCTACTGTGGGAAAGGAACCTGCAATCCAGGAGGGTTCTCCTTTCCCACTTCTCACATTATCTAGTTCCACATCTTTGAAGACAGGAGAGAATTTATTTTTGGTCTAAACTAGTTACAGGAGGCTCTACAATACAAAGTTCTGCATGCAATGGGAAAGTAAGACTGATGTTTCACATTTCTTAATTTTGTGTGATTCAGCTTCTTAAATGTACAAATGATAGTTTTGGTGGTTGAGTTGAGTGGGAATGGGATGCAGAGTAAAACTGACCAGTTGTAGTATCATACTGGCTCTCATCTTTAGAGACATTTCAGAATAAAACATCCTGTCCACTTCTCCTGAACATAATGAACTAGGCACTGGAAACTTGCCTGTTACTCCTGGAGCCTCTTCACATCAAGTATTTCAATATTTCCATGTGAAGGTCGCCAATTTACCCATTCAATCATGTTAAGCTGTTGTATTTGGGAGTTTGGACTTTGTGTAATTCTGGAAATCTGAACTTTTCAGCATATCTCAGTACATAGATTCTACAATCCTTATTAAGGACAGTGGGAAATCTGAGAAAAGTGGGTCAGACCCTCATTTCTTGATAAACTAGTTAGGTGTAAATACTACCAGATAAGAAATCAGTCTGACATTGTTGGTGTGACATGATGAGATCTCCTCAAGAACACAGTGGAAACAGGAACATTTTGGGTTTTGGATTTCTTTTAAATAGCAATGTCAATATACTGCCATCACCTACGGTTCCAAGAAACTTTGAATTTTTCTTTTTTTATCTGTATTTAGACAAAATCAAGTCTCTGTATATTTATGGACTGAAAGGGATCCTATGATAATTTAGCCCAGTGAAGATCAGTTTGAAGAAAAAGACCTCACATATAAAAGCTTTTTTTGTGTGCTAGAGAGCAAATCCTTTATAAACAGAATCTGTTTATTATTTCGAAAGGGTTGTCTTATCAAATCCTCATAGAAATGAAATCTATATAAAAGTGTCTTTAGAAATTGCAAACAGATATACAAATTGAAGTGAAGTCTTGCTATTCATGAAAATAATCTTTTTATTTTTGTACAAAGAGAAATATTATGTTTGGTAATTTCTTTTCAGAGAGACACTTTAGGCTTCTGTAATAAATAGTTCTGTTATCAACACACAGACAAAAGTCAAGTGACTACAAATTCTGATAGAATTGTCATGTACTTCAGCAGGAAATATTTCTTACTGTCACAGAGTTGTGTGGTCCTGAATAGAATGGAAGTATTCAAAAAATAAAACATAACCCTTCCAATTTTTTAGCCTTTTTTTTTTCCAGCTACCCCAGCTGGTAAAAAATTAATGTACTGATATAAGTATTGAATATGTTTTCAAAGCTGACACTTGTCTTTCCCTCCCTGTTTAGTAGGTATGTGTGTGCCAGTTGAGCCACCAGCTCAGGTGAGAGCATTCTAGCCTCACAAAAAGCACAACTCCCAAAGAAAATGTGAAAGAATCAGTATACTGATGCATTTCCAAAATATTCAGCTGCTGAAAGCCCTCCATGTGCCTGCTCATGGCTTCTGTGGCTACCAGCCTCAGGATCACGGATCCACGGAATGGAGACTGCCAAGACAGAGTATTTCACAGCTGAAAGAAGCATAATTCCCTCTCCAAAGTTCTGATACTAACTGTGAGGCTGAAAAAAAAAGGGTTGGCTTAATAGTTCATTTCCATTTCATAGCAGATGAGACACTGCTCATAAAAATCAGCACTGACTTCTGTTATGGAAATCCTGGTGTACACATTCATCGAGTAAAGAATCCAGCATCTGTAGGATACACTGAATAATTGATTCCAGAAATCAATAGTGAAATTAATAATAATCAGCCAGTGGTCATTTAGTCCTCATTTAAAAACACTGCTATCTCTGGATATTTAATTTTTCTGCTCTTTTGCTAGAATGTCTGTTTGAACAGTGTAGTTATGGCAGATTTCACTACAAAGATCACTCATCTGCTCTCACTGGGTGAAATACTTTTGGCCAGACAGCTCATGATACGTAGAAGCAGGCAGATAGAAGACAATTTTGGGAAACCATTAAGTAAGACCTATTAAGTTTGGCTCAGCCATTTTATAGTGAAGAATAACTTTTTTCTTAAAGCTTGGTACAGAAGCAGTGTAATTTCCTGATGATTTCTATAACTGGAGTCAAAATGCCTTCATTGCAACAGTGGTCAAAGGTAGGTCTAATCCCCCCTAGCCCACACTGATTTAGATTGTTCCTACTGCTCTGAATGATCCCTGGTGGTTGGTTGTCCAACCATACAAGATAGATGGGATTGCAAGTTTGTCACTATAATGAAATTTAGTGCTCTTTAGGAAGATTCCCTTTGTGGAAGAAGGAATGAAATAGAGGAAGATACAGAAGCCTTTCTGTAGGTTATCCATAGAATAATCACTATTATTCAGTTAAGTCATTTCAAAGGACATTTCTGCTACCTTGTAAGCAGAGCACTGTGAGGAGAGGCTCCAGACACTATTATAGGAAAGTGAATCATCCACTGTTAGGTGCTTTTACCTTATTGCTCTACATGTTATAGCTCCAAGAAGAACAAAAAGCACCTTTCTTTTAAAGGTTTTGTATTCCTGTTGGTGTTTAGAGTAAGTCATCTGAAAATAGCTGCTGCTGGTGTTTTTTCATCTACTGCTTAGATGGATAGGTCAGCTTGAAAGAGCTTCCTTCCCTGACTTTTAAATATAAGCCAGAAGAGCAGTATCAACTCTGTGTTTTTTAATCCTTTTATTCACACTGTACCATGACATAGGTGAGCATGGGTCTTGTGATATATTAATCACAGGTTAAAAGAAAAACAAGTATCAAGAATTACAGAATTTAGTCTGGAGTATTTAATACAGAAAACTCTTCTCTTGTTTTAGAAACAGCTGGTAGAATTCTCAACATTTCTAAGCACTGGAACTTCCCAGACAAGTTCAGTTTTCACCATCTTGTACTACAGACTGTAAGTGTCTATGGAAATAGCAGGATCACAGATATTAGAGATTAAAAAAGACCTCTTTATTCATAAAATCAACTCCCGTTTAACCAAAAAAAAAGTTGTTTTCCATAGAATGTGCACTAATGCCTTATCATGGGGGACTTCTGTCATTGAAATGGTTCCACAGAGCAACAGAAGGTTAAAGGTGTTCAGAAGCCAAGCATGGGTTTCAGTGAATCCCAGCCTCTTACCGAGGCTCTGACCTGGTAAGTCACCCCTCCTATCCAGGAGCAGACCAGGACAGAGCAGTCCCCAGGCTCTCACTTTCAGGTGTTCCACAGGCCTGGGAGCAGTTTTGAATGTGCCTGAGTTTCATTCAGACACCCTGTGCCGGGGAAAGCTCCAGCACAGCAGGAGTTGAGGCTGGGCAGCCCCAGGGACCCATGTGCTGTGTGCTCCTGTCCTTGGCCTTTGTTGGGGCTCCAAGCAGCAGAGCTGTAATTCCATCAGAACCTCTCTGGGACGATGGCTCTGCAGGAAGATTAAACATTGATCCAGCCCAAAGCTCTGCCATTTGTCATGCAGAATCAGGGCCTGATTCAAGACTAGAGATCTTTTCCTCCTACTTTCTGTGCCTTTATGATTCATGTGAGTTTATTTCTTTCTCCTGATATTTATTAAAAGAAAAAGCATGTATCCAAAGGGAAACAGGATTCAAAATGTTCGCTTTGAAGCTGATAATCTCCTACAGAAGCCCAACTGAAACTTGTAGTGTGGTTTGCCCCACTGAGAGTGGGTGAAAACATGATTTGGAGCAGTGTGACAATGGCCGTCAGCTCCAAATTCTTCAATTAAAACAAAAATCCTTCTGCCCACAAATTCTGTCTGCATTCAATTAGAATGAAAGTGTGACAGAAAACTAGATGGACTAAAGAGCACTTGTTTTTCTTTCTCTTTGGTAGCCTAAATGCAATGTAATGAAACTTTGTTGTTTCATTTGTGTAGATCTAGTTGCTTGGTTGGTCAGGCATTTCTGTCCTAGCCTTCTTCAGCTGCTTGAGTTGCTAGCACCACTTGCATTCTTTTCATGTTGTGTACACAGTGAATTTGTATTAGCTATTGTTAGTTCTAAACTTCTGACTTTGTTTTGCCAAGGCTATCTGTTTTTAAATTAGTAATTTTCACTCCTTCATTCAGTCCTTCTAAATTACTTTTTGGAGCAGTGGTTATTAATATTTTAGGTATCTTTGATGTATTACTTTACAGTCTTCAATTTTATTTTACATTTCACAGGTTCCTAGTTGCAAATAATCCTACAGGCAATTTTCTCACATTGCAACCATTCTTTGAAAGATATGCTAATGTAGCAAGGCGCTTGCAATACTGGGGGTTAAGTTAATCACCCAAAATGAGCTGTATTACTGTCAGGGGTATACAAAGACATCCCAAAGTGAATTGCCAGGTGGACTAGCATTAAAGCTCCTTTGTAAAATAACAGAATCTGAAGTTGTGCAGGAATAAACATTAATTTCAGAATCTATTGAGCTAAGGAATCTGGGTTTTGTAGTTTCTGCACTTGAAGACACCAAAAAAATACAATGTTTGTGTTGTCTTAAAAAAAATACTAACAACTTTGCAATATTATCTGAAAAGCCTTTGTGAATTAAAAAAAAGTTAAAAATTATGATGAACACTTTTATGTTCATATTTTTGCACATGAAAAGGAGTTGCCTGCTCTGTGCTCAAGCTGAATAGAGGGCCCAAAGAAACAGATAGATTTAATTACATCACTTACAAATGAAAATTAAAATAATTCTCATATTTTTAGACTTATTTGCAAGTATCCAGGAGACATGCACAATAGACATATGTCTTAATTTGTTCAGTTGATGGTATAATTCACAGTATGAACCCTGTATTGGAAATAGACCTCCCATTCCTAGGACTAGGCAGGCACTATCAAACGAGGCGTCCCTCTGCTTTGGCTGGGCACAGAGAACAGTTCAGCTGTGCAGCCTGCAGAATGTACCCGGGCTCTGCTGCCAGCTCTGATTTCTGCTGGTGCATCATGTGTGGTGCAACAGCGCTGTCTACACGGACAGTAGATTAAGGAGTTTCAGATAGTCTTAATCTGCTCTGTCACGAGGGTACTTCCTCAGCAGACTGAGTATTTGGAGGGAGGCAGAGGTACAGCTCAGGGCTATGTTTTTAACCAGTAGTACAGCCTTACTTATAACGATCTGGATTTGTGCTTCTTGTCTGGAAAAAATGAAAATGAGATTTAGTTACATTGTAGTGATACGCATTTTTATTAGAACAAATATATTTCAAAGAATAAAAGATAGGGGCTGTGCAGGGAAGGTTTATGTGGAACACACTATTTATTTGCCATGCATATTTGATATGCTTTCATGAAGTAGGCAATAGAAATGTCAACATAAAGCGCTGTTTAGATCATCCTATAAAAACAAACTGCATTGGTATTAGAATTGGAATGGACTAATCTTTGGTTAAATATGAGCCTTATTTGCTATCCAGCAAAGAAATATTTGGTTGAGTGCTGTTAAATAATTGTATATTTAGCCTAATTTAATTTACCCTTAATTTATAATGTCTGATGAAGTGATACAGTGTCAGTGTAACCAGCACTTTCCTGTACCATCGTCTGTCATTATATGGGGATTTTTCTCTCTCTCACTCATTGGCATTCAATCACTAGCAATTATCACCAGCCCATGCCTAAATTAAAATTATTTTTGAAGTCTTGCTGAACCATGACCAATACTTCTTACAAAGAAGAAATAACATCCATCTCTTCAAGGAATACTTTTGTAGCCATACAGTCATCTGACATAACCATAGCAGATAAATCTATTCACCAGTAAAGTAACATTTGAGATAAATGCCTGCATTTGTGAGCTGGAATTTGAAACTAAATGCTAAACACTCCTAAGTTTGGGGATTTTGGTTTGCATCGCTTGATTGGTTGTTTGTTTTTTTTTCTGATATATACATGCTAACTTAGAAAGTTCTTCACCACAACTGACTCAGGTTTTAGAGCAGTATTTATAATGATGACTAATATATACTGAAAATATTCTTCTACAACAAGCACAGGAATGATACTTTAATCAGGATATCCAATTAAGAATATAAAATATACCATATAGGATTGTCATCCAAATCTCACCTGTACTAGCAGTTTATAGGGAACTTTAAATTGAGGTTTATTCCCTGAAGCATAACATCTCTCCCTTATAGCCTTTGCAATTATTTCATTTTCTGTAATGTGATTGTGGGTGTTCCTACTGTCTATGTATCCAGTACTTTGGGAGGAGCCTTACTGCACTCTATTATTAACTCAACTGTATTGTTTAGAAGGAGTTCCACAGGTGTACAATTTATCTAAAAACTATTTTTCTACAATCTTTCCATAGGTTTACCCAGCAAAAGTGCCTGCAGTGTAATGCTGAGAAATCTGATGTAAATTCCAGCACTGGTATCAATCTAAGCAGGGCAGCCCTGAGCTCAGCACAACCAATTTGCTGTGCTGAGCAGAGTAAATCAGCTCCTGCTGGGCCCGTGCTGCCTGCTGGAGAACTGGCAGAGGGGGCAGAGCCACCCTGGGGCTCTCCAGGTGCTGCTGGCATTCCTGATGGACTCACAGGGTAGTGGGATGCAGGCACCCAAATCATCGCTTTCCTGTTTCACTGGGTGGCTTCCTGGTGGGTATTTTCCATCTAAAAATTTCTTATATTTCTTGCTCTGATACTATAATTATAATTTTTATCCTGTCCTCTTTCTGGCCTCTTTTTCAAAAAACAACAACCAATCCATTTTAATTTGGTTTTACCTTTAGCCTCTTTCCACTTTTCCACATGGAGTGACCAGAGTAAGAAGCATGTTTTCTCCTTCCACATGCATCACATTGCTGTCTATATCTGCCCCATCCGAATGTCTCCTGTCTAAAATAAGTACCAGGATGGTGCCCCAGAGCCTTTGAGGAGAT
Organism: Thryothorus ludovicianus; assembly: GCA_013397245.1. Lineage (NCBI taxonomy): Eukaryota > Metazoa > Chordata > Aves > Passeriformes > Certhiidae > Thryothorus > Thryothorus ludovicianus. Next base: position 63,707 of record VZTB01016432.1, read on the forward strand.
TTACTTCTCATAAAGCCATCATGTGTTTGTGCCCAGGTATGTGCACAGCAGGCTCACTGCAGCCTGGTACACTGAAGAATATACATACCACACATGTTCCAGAATTATGAAGGAGTTACAGTATGCACAGGCCTTGATGGGAAAAAATTAAATTCACAAGGGAAATTAGAAGTAAAGTTCGAAAAATATCAAGAATAACTGTAGTCCAACCATTTTTATATTCCCTCTCCAAATGTTAGTGTACATTTTTTTCCTCTCGCTGTTCTAATTTCTTTGTCTTTTTATATTCTGCCCACTGTGAGTCTGACTCTTGAAAAATATTCTTTAATAGATATAGCATCCTCTCAGCTCATTAAAACTGTAATTTCATGGCTATGCATTGCTTGTGATAGAGTAATTCAGCATATATCTTGGTGCATGAGAAATACAAACAAAAACTAACACAAAATTTGTCTCATTCAACAGGTTATTACATTAATTTATTGTTTTAAATATTTGTTGAAGTAGATTTTACTATGAATGGAGCCAGGCAGATAGACAGACATGCAAGCAAGACTGTAATTTATTGTTTTGGATGATTGATAAAAAATTATAATATTTAGCAAAAAATTTCAACTTTATAGGAGGAAAAGGCTACAGGAAAAGAAAGGCATTACTGTATTTAGGGATTTCATTACATCCTTCATTACAGATCAGAACAAAAATGCAGGATTTTAATAATGAGGTATAATTCAAAACAAATTAGACAATTAGAAGAAATGCCTCATTAAAATAATGAGATTTTTGTGCTATACAATGGCACTTGTTTCTTCCTCATTCCAAACTATGGAAATTTTGGTTAATATGTTGAATTCCCAAAAATAATGTTCTGCCAAAAGAGGTTTTTATCCAAGATCTAAGCAAAGAGTAGCCTGGGCTGCATGGTGCTGGTAAGAACTGTGAGTTTCTGAGACCCAGAGGGATACAGCACATCCTCCAGAGCCAGCCAGCCGGGACCACATCCTTTAGCTGCCCTGAATGCGTTTTGGAAAAAATGGTGTAAATTTTGTCATTGTAAAAATTCTATTTTGGGTTGAAATAATGGACAATGAATTGGCTGTTAGCATGACAGGAGCATTCTGGCCTCCAGGCTGTTCATGAAAGAAACACATTTCATCGCCATTTGAAAATACCAGAGACATATATTTGTTTGCATTCTCATATCGCAGACACCTAATCAAAATGGCATGAGGAGACAGGGAAAACCATTACCAAGCTGAACCCAAATATGCCCAGTTTCAGCCTGAGAGAAATTTTTAGCCTGAAGTTATAAGCCACTGTGAATAGGTGTTTATAATCAAAGTGCCGTCTTAACCTTATCTGTAGTGGCACCACTGCTTTGCTGTAATATCTCAGCTCCTAGCATCAGTGAAATTTTAGTCTGTCCTATGGCTGGTAACTGAGGAGATGGTGAAACCCAGGAATATGCTCTGAACCACCCCAATTTGTCTGTACTAGGCTTTTACTGGCACATAAAAAGTGAGAGTGGGCAGTGGGTAAGGAGCTATTCAAACAGTTGAGTGCCTCAGACATGTATGTGAGAAAGAGAAACAGGCTACACAAGGCTGTCTGCATCAGTCACCAGATTGTTCTATAAATCTTCTTTCTCTTTAGGAAACATGCAGCAAAATTGTTCATGGTGTTTGAAGGGTTAATCCATAATATTTGTTTTTCAGCCTGGTGGACCTACATGCAAGTCAGTGTAGGACATCAAAGTCTCACTAATGAAGATATTATCTCTGGAAACTTTCTGCATTACTCAGCATTAATTCCATCCAACTGCCAAAGAGTGGTGTGTGCTACACTGATTCTTTGTAATTAAAATAGCTCTTCCGTTACTGCTTTTATCAAGTAGGCATGATGAGAGAGAGCTGTAATGCTATCTCTGAAAACAGCCATGGTAAATATTTTTTCTGTTTAACCACCTAGTAATTTTTCTCACCTAAATCATTTGTTGCCTTACCTGACCTCTTTAGAAATTGGCCAATTGTATCTTTACTGATACAAATTATCTTTAACGGTCCAACAAATTAACTTATTTGTCAGACTGTTATGTTTCTACCCGTTAGCTCACAGTAATGTTCAAGGAGATAGGATTTGACTCCTCTGGTTTTTTCTTTCAAAATTAACCTTTACCCCATTTGAACAAGAACACTTAAATGTTGAGGGTACAAGTGATGTGAGCCTTGGAAGAAGACAAGATTTTTAGTCTTGGCAGAGAAAGCTTTGCTTATGACTGAAGTAGTACCTGTGTCTTTACCCAGGAAGAGGACCAAAAAGGTATCACTTCAGTCCTGCTCTCAGTCTACAGACAAATCTGGTGAAGCTTTGGATTTGATTCTCTGCAGAAGAAAAGAATTGATGGAAATTTCTGCCATTCTGAAATCACTAAGTTTGAACTACTCCTCTTAGCCTATCTTCCTGTAGCCAGGTTTCATTTATTTCATAAACTGAAATAAATGAACAGAACTGCTAGACTGAAGGATTCAGAGGGAGTTTCTCTTGGACACTATGCAGTGCAGCATGTACCTCATCCTCTGGCCTCATTTCCTCAGAAATTACCCTTTTTAATACTCAGCTTTATCCTTGTAATACCATTTGATTCTCTTAAAGCACTATGCATGCACCCCACAGTATTTACATTTCTGCTAATTCTGGGAATTAGTTGGCTATAAAGAACTAAATTTCCCTGTATTTTTTGTTAGTAATCTTGTGGACATCCAGTGTAGGCAGAGCTGGAGAGGCAGTAACTGTGTGTGTGTTTAAGCCTTGGAACTCTCAGCCTATGTGTAAAGGGCAGTTGTATTTCCCATACATAAAAGATATACACTATTATCACATATTTTTTCTAAAAATTTGAGTATAGAAGTTTATGAAGAATAATACAAAGTGGCGAATATTTTTGAAAATTGGAAAACTCCTAAAACAGAGCCAGGGAGATGAAGATATAAAATGCTTTCCCCATCTCCACTCCCCCACTATCAAAACAAGGCCATGCAAACCAAATACAATGTCAAACCTAATTTCTGAGAACACTCAACACCAAATTTGCAACTAATTCCTTGCAGAAAGATCTGTACAGACTCTTTCCCATATTCTACCTTGTAATAGTGTTTGCTTAATTATCAGGAGACTATTTCAAACTGTTTTGATTTTCTCCTTAGTAGTGAATTTTATTGTTGTTTTTAAACTGATATTACAATTTCAGCTCTCTTCCTGCAAAAAAAAAAAAAAAAAAGCGATTGCCCTGTAAATAATGTTTAGATAAGTTGGCTGCTTATCTGAAATGTCAGTTTTTTCTAATACTTGTTAGGACACTTTAGAGTCATTCCAATCCCGAATTGCCATAAAATTTTACCATCCTATTTTCTACGTATTCTGATGCTCTTGTGCTGTCCGTTATCCAGATGTCCTTCACTACCAAGATGATTCTCTGAATAGCTGCAACTGTGCTGGGAAATGCCTCCTGAAATTGGATGACAAGAGATAATTTTTTATTTTATGATTTTACAATAATCTATGCCCACTTTGGTGGATAAAATAATGAACACAAAGGTTTTTATCAGCTGTTTGGCTGTCATATATTTGCAAGTGCCTAAATACCTTTCCTGTTCTCTTTCCAAGATGCTGACACAGAATGCAACAACATCCAGTAGCACTGGGTAAATCCTCTAATTGTAGCTGCATTCTCCCTCCCATGTTAGAGTATCTTTGCAGAAATTTTTGTTTAAAACAATCTAGCTGGTTATTTCCTGTCAGTCTGTCTCATATATCATATAGTCTTAAGGTATTAGTTAAGAAGATTCCAAAACTAGGGGTTTCTTCTACAACAAAAAAACATAATTAAATTCACCTAAGTTGATTTCTACCAGAGATAAAGGAATAAACACACTAGAGATTCAAGCAAGAAAATCCTAAGAGCCTTCAAAACACTTTTATCATTTAAAGTATACAAACTCTTTGACCTGGCTATACACAAAAGTCCCTAAGATATTGAGTTCTGATTTCTGCTTAAATTCTGTAGCATTTGGTAAATAAATCTATCCTTCTGAAGTTATATGGATATAAAATACATGTAAGTCATACCATTTTGCTTTAGTGAAGCTAGGTTAAATACATTCTCTAGAAGCACAAACTGCAGGAACAGAAACTGTAAAAAGCATTCATTGAAATTCATGCTTCCAGAATTCATACATTTATATAACAAGTTTGTTGTGGTCTTTCAAACTGGTGAGCTAAACTCTGAAGTGTGAATAGATGACCCATTGCCCCCTCTCCCCAGATCCCCTCCCTTCACTCCTTAAAACCTGCAATTTTGTGTAAGAAACGTCTGCTCCTCCTCAGTGTTGCTTTTTAATTACTTTGTGTTCCCTACTCCTTTTGTTAAGAAAGTCTGAGGTTTCCAAAACCAGCTGTAAACTGAAAAATCACTATTTTGTGAGCTAGAACTGAAGTCAGTCAGGTATTGATCTCAGAGAGAAAAAAATTACTGAGAATTGTGGGAATTCTGCTCTTTCAAGAAAATTACTTTTAAGACCTCCAAAGCTGCAAAATTATTTCAGTGAGAGCATTAATGTTAATCAGTGTGTGTTGCTATTGTTCAGTAAAAGCCAGGGCTAAACTTCACAAAACTCTTTCAGCCTTTTGTCTCTAACTGTATATATGTGAAACTAACAATAAATCTTGTTGACAATTGCTTCCACATCTATTGGCAGTCAGTCAGCTGCAATGTGAACAGCATCGTGCACAGTATGTGCAGCACAGCCAACACCCATTAACTATCTCCCTAGTTTCTCCTGTGACTTAGAGAACATGTCATTTTTCCCCAGTGAGCAGCCCTTTCAAATGTTGAATTAGTAATATTAGCACCAAATACTACTAATTTGTCAGCCAGACTGTGTTTTTCCAAAGTGTTCACAATGGGGTCTGATAACTGCTTTGTAGAGAAGCAGAGCAAAGATGAAAATCCAAAAACTTGTGTAAATAATTTGTATAAGATGTAAAGAAGTAGTGTGAAATTCCATTTTTTTTTTGTACATTAAAATAGTAAGAATGCATCTTTAAAAAAAGATAAAAGCGGAATTTCAGCTCTACTCAACAACAAACTTAAATACCTGCTAATATAGAAGCATGTACATGAGTTCTGTGAAGAAACAGAGCTAGAAATATTTAGAAAAATATGAAGAAGTTGTTCAAATAAGGTGTTGTCTTGATCTCTGTATTTTCAGATTTAAATGGCTGGCCTTAATAATATTTATTGAGAAGAAATCTCTCTGCTATAAGTAACAAATTTCTATTTTATGTCATTCATTCATTTCTTGCGTACAGTTTCCACAGACTTCAGTATGAAATCTGAGTAGATATTCATGTAGCATATGAAACAGAAAATCACAAATGGACCACAGTTGATAGTCTATTTTTCTAATCAGTTTTTCTATGCAATTCTTACAGGCAAATGCACATCCACGCTTATATGTGAAGCCATACCCATATATATAGATAGACTTGTATCTAATTTTCATAAATACATAGCATCTACCATAAGTAAAAAAACATGACATTCAATAACAGAAGAGATTTGCTGTGGACAGCTGAAAAATTCATTCAGTTCCTTTCCTTTCATGAATTTCTTTATTTTCAGTTCCTCATTAGTCAAATGCAGCATATGGATCTCTATAAGCAGGGGTTATTACACCTGAAGCTGTTGGTATAAAGCTATTTCCCACATTGCAAGATTTGAAGCAGGTAGCTTCAAATCAAGGAAGGAAAAGGAACCATTTTGGTGGCTAGGAAAAAGGCACGGGAAATCTTTGCCAGAATTGTCTAAAATTTGAAAAGAAGCTTGTGAAGTGTTTGTGATTATCCAGTGCTTTCTGTCCACATCTATATAGCCTATTTTGTAAAGAGAGAAGCTGTGATCTCTCTGGAGGGTGGCTGGCATTATAGGGATAGTGACTGGAGGCAGAGCTGATGTTACAGAGCAGTTTTGTGATCTTGCAGTCCTTGGTTCCTCGTTTCCAGTACTAGGGAGTCAGATGCTGCACACGGGGAAGGGCCACAGCATGGGAGACAGAATTCTGTCTTCTGTGACTGCCAGTCATTTCTCAACTGGACTAATGAGTAGCTTCCAATTTCTAGAGGAGCCAGAGAACTCTACAGTCTCTCTCTCTTGTCTGCAACTTGAAAGTCCCTCCTAGTTTTTCAGCTGAATTATTTGTGGATTTTAATATAATTTTAGGAACAACCTCTGTGTTGCTTTTCTGTGCTCTGAAAGCTGTGTTATGGGAAGACTTGTAATGTAGGAAAAACTGTATTTTGTTACTGGAGTATCAAGATTGAATGAAAAAATAAAAATACACTGGCAGTGAGGACTGTGAGGTTGGTTCTGTTCTGAAAATTATTACTGATTTACTTGACCAGGCCAGTGATGGAAAGCAGTTTCAGTACTACATAAACTGGATAGCTAAATCCATTTTAGATAATTGGCTTGATTAATGTCCACAGATCTCCCCAAAACAGTGACTCAGGCATTTCCCTAAATATTTATCTATAATGTAGAGAGAGGAACATTGCCCGGGGATTATGGAAATAGAATAAATTTCATAATTCTAAAATATATTCTGGGGTGCTTAACATCTAGCTCCCAGCTTTGTCATTGTCCTTTCTGCATCCATTGTGTATGTCACAGACCTACCACAATTTTGACTTATAGCTTTTTTTCTTGGTTAGCCAAAATTTTTAAAATATTATAATATCCTTCCATGGAAAATTCTATATATGAAAATGTTATGCCCATTACATAATATATTAGGTACTACCTTTCATTTATTTTACTGAAATTTTGAGAAAGAGTTAATGGAATTATTCAGCACTAGCAGAGCTGAAGCAATGATGCTGGTTGTAAAAACTGCCCCTGTGCAAGAATG
>VZTB01016437.1:0-62868 GCA_013397245.1 Thryothorus ludovicianus
AAAAAAATTGGGGGGGGAAATAAGGCACCCACAATAAAATTTTTGTTGCCAAATATAATTAATTTGATGTCCTCAACACATAGGCTTCTGTTTAAGAGAAAAGTGAAACAAAGCTATAGCTGTTTTCCACTTGTAGCCCTGATCCAGTGGTGTCTTTGACATCTAAATCACCATTATTACTATTTTGTACATTCAGCATTTCTTCTTCTAGAAATAACGCACACTGACTGCACTGGTGAATGCATCTAATTCTCTAGTCACGCAATCCAGAAAGTAAAATCATGGCAGAGAACCTGGGGCTCAAATTAAAATTCATTTTAAGGCTGGAGCCAGGCTTTCTCACTAGTGCAGTTGAATGACAACAGGGATAGACAGTCACAAAACCAGTAAATCCAGGCCCCTCAACTTCTTTCCCATAAGCCTATATATGCTGGGAGGCTGCTATAAACAACTCACATGCTGGCTCCTCACAATCTATAGCTATACTGGGAGTACCACGCTTTATCTTAGAGGATCATGCCATTGCATAAGTCAGTCACAGCAAAGCTTAACAGAGTTTGCTGGCAGTTACTCTTGTCTAAGATTATTAGCTTACTCTTTCTTTGTGTGGGTGTATTATTTAGCAGTCTCACAGTCAGCTTGCTGGAAGCCAAGCAAACTTTTCAGGTAGGGGTAGATATCTATTCTCTGCTTGTACAGCATCCAGCACAATGTGAAGCATGCTGGTCACAATCTTTATTTATACTGCGGTACAAACATTTCCAGTATCTCTACAAGCTTAAATTTCATGCTAGTCTCAAATGTGACACCATACATATTAATTCTGTAGGGCAGCTAATGTCCTCTAAACAGCAGCACATTAATTTAAATTTTTAGTCTTAAAGGTCTCTAGTCTTCGAGAGCTACTGCTAAAGGTAAATTATGCCATTAAAAAGTTGGTATGTTAGTCTTTTGTACACTTTGACACAAACGACAGTTAGTTAAGAGAGCTATCTGCATCAGTAACCCCATGCAGGATCAGAATAATAAATCAACAGCAGCTACAAAATTGGATACCTTTTTAGTTCCAGACAGAAAGAGATCTCCCATGTTGTGCTAATTTTGCTATCAGCTCCCGTCCAGCAAAATGAATGCTGCTGTGAAGGATTGCTCGCTGTTTTACTCTGCAAATCTCCCATATGTCAAGAAGGTAGTCTGCTTTGCAATGCTTATGTACAGACACTGTAACCTTGCATAACTAAGCACTTGTTCACTTCCATCAGTAGAAACTGTATGTGCTTCTGCAATGGTAGAATTTTGCCATGGTCTTCACAGTAATGTAAAGATTTTATGTTCACTGCAAAGATGATATTTCATCAATTTGCAGGTAGTTTTTGAAAAATAATGTAATTTTTCAGCTCCAAGTAAAAGAATGAAGATGAGACAGACATTAGTCATGTTGCTTAATGTGCTTCTGGAAGGCACGCAAGTACTGGGGTGGGAGAGGAGGATCTATATAAGACAGAGATATGCAGTGTTTTAAAATATATATCTTGTGATTTTTTTATTTTTTTGCTGCCAAAATGGGTTGTCATGAGCAGTGTTAATGCTGGAAATGATTTTTCCTAATTTTAAGTGATGATTCATTCATATATGTCCTGGGTATGTCTTTTGTTGCCAGCACATTTTTATATAGATTTCCTTTATTAACCAGAGGGTCTCAGGAAAGTCTGTTCACTTCTATGAGGCAGTTGAAAAGAATAAGGTCTAAGGCACACTGAGATACTGAAAAGATGGAGAGAAGATTGCTATTGTAAGCCATTACATTCTCTGTATAGGCTTAAATGGTGGGTTTCTAGTCCATGGATCACACTTCAGCTAGTTTTCATTTTTAAACATTATTTGTAAACTTAGGATGCAAGATAGATAGTAACAGTCTGTAAATGAAGTCTGAATTGTTTTAAAATATTTTGGCCATAATAAGACAACTCAGTCACAAAGTGATTGCTAGAGTCCATTACTGAGAGGTAGGAACAGCACATGGATTAAAAATCATGTAGTTAGCTCTCACAGTACTTTGCCAACTGCAAACTGACATTCTCACTCTATTTAGACCCAGGTAAACTAGTGTCACAATGCAATTCAACATGGGAGCTGGTCTTTTTCCAAAGTGATAACTAGTTCTCATCATAGGTCAGTGGATCAAGATTAGGGATAATATTGCAGCATGACTGATGTAATAACTGCTTTTAACAAAGTATATGCACAAATACCTAGAGGCAATTTTTACAGACACAAATTTGTATTATGTGGCCATGGATATTTTATGATCATTCCCAGCCTGATAAGTTCCCTTGCATTTTATTTTCCTCTGCAATTTAAGCAAAAGCAATGTCTGACTGTAGGACAAGATGCAAAGCTAGAAACTGTTTTCTAATTCCTAAAACCAAAAATATATTCAGGAGCTTTAAGACTAAAAAAGACCAAAAGATAATTTCATTTAATTATCATATACACTGCACAACTTTCTTTTTTAACAGAACTTGAGATCTGAAGCCCTACTATGACGCACCTGATACACTGGTCAAGCAGTCTCACTGTTAGCTTAGGAAAAAAAAACAACAGCTCAGCTGCACAGAGTTCATGACAGTGATATATGCCTGATTTTACATCGGTCTTTACATAAAACTGCTCAGGGTGACATCCTAATTTCATCTCTCTTTGACTAAAACCACCAAAACCCTACTGTCAGCTCCCCACCATAGCCTTGTTCTCCTTCTTGTGGGGGCCTTGCTTTTCCAAGAGCTCTAAGGATTTAGAAAGTAAATCCTATCACTCTTTACCATTCTACCATGATCTATCATTTACTGTGAAGATGTGCATGAATTTACACCCTATACAGTCTTGGTGTACCTAACTTTATTGCAAATTCTTGAACTTCCCAGTCCTAATAAGGCTGATGGTCAAAGAATATTAGAATTCATGTAAACAGACTATACTTTTTGTAAGAAAGATTCTTTGGGGGTTCTTTAGGTACAGATACTTGCATTTATTAAAAATATTGATGTCATCCTTTTCCTGTATCCTATTTCTGTCTGTCTTTGTTCAGTAAGTCATTAATGAAACAAAAATGTTCTGGTGAAATCTTCATTTTTTTTGCTGCTATTTTCTTTTCTTTTCTTTTCTCTTTGTTTAAAAATATTCCACAATGGCATCAATTAGTGAAAGTTGTGATTTATCTCAAGGAAATTAAAGTGAAATTAACCTCTGTGGGTTTTATGCCTTTTCATTTTCCAACTGGTTTAGGTTTCTGGAGACTTTCTTCAAATAACGACTAACCTTACAAAGCAAAAAGAACTTAATTTAACTTCCTAATTGAGAAAAAATTTACTGTAAGAGAATATTTACAGCAGATGATTTTTCTCCCCTAGTTTTGACATTGCATTTGTTTTATATTCAAGAGCAAACAAATTGCTTGCATAAGGCTACCAGTGCACTGGTATTACTTGTCAGCCTGAATAACTAATTTTAAAATTCCCTTATAGCTTTGACCTTTAAAAACACTCAACAGTCACAACTAGGAAACAAATTTCATCTCCCATTAGAAAAAACAAAAGCTGCAGTGTGATGAGATTTGTTGAAAACTGCTCTCTTTTTTTAACTCATTTTAAATATACATACATCGCATTTACAGCCGAGAAATACAAGTCTGATAATTAAACGTGCTCTCTAATTGCAAATTTCAGAACAGGTGATTTATATACTACAGTTACATTTTGAGTGTGTGTGAAATTATCTAGCTGTTAATGGATAGCTTTCTAGACTGTCCCAGAACTGTAAATATCATGATATTAAAAAATCTTTTGGATGCTACTAAATTTTTTAGAAGCTAGTGCAGTCTCAAAGGTTGTGAGTAAAGATGAGAGTCTCTTCCCTCTTTAATCCCTCCATTTCTCAGACTACTGCAAGACTTAGTAACAGCAGACTGTGATCTTCTCCCTGATGCCTATCCAGAGTCTGTGATTTCTTCCCCCTTATAGGTCAGGATATTGCAAGAAAAGAATGCGACACAGAGGGAGAGGAAACCACTGAGGCTTCATCCTTAACCACTCTCCACTGTGGAGCACAGAGACAAGGCAAACAGGACTGTCCTAAGCTAAAATGAAGAACATGACAATGGGGAAGAAACACAAACACACCTATGATGGGCTGGGTTAGGCAGGGTGGATTCAGTGCAGGAAAAAGGAAAAAAAACGATGCTGCTTTTTATACATCAAATGCCATTATCACAATAGGAACTTAATTTGTCTAAGAATTTAAGGCATCATTTAATGCCAAAGCACAAAGATCTGTTGTACAAATGAACATTAACACAGAGTTAAAGGATCTGTCATCTACTCAAAGCTGATTACATGCATTGATAAAGGCTTATAAGACTTTATTCTGCAATGCCAAAATCAATAAGAAGATTATCAACAACTTCAGGGGATGCACGTGCAACCTTCAAGTGCTAAATCTACTGTTTTTCATTACAAAAGGTCATTTGCCAACACTTGAGTATGCATGAAAGGGAGACTTCATCTTGCCAATGAATCTATACAGACACTCCTGCAACTAGCTGAAACACCTGAGTTTCACACGAAGAATATTAGACATTGCATACACTTTTTGATGTCTTCACTCTAGAATCTCGATGCTGTTGCGTGGGGTATTTATACCAATGATATATCCTTGGCTATAAATATGATACCTGAAATTCCCAAGATGCCCTCAAAGAATTCCTTGAACTTGGAGCAATAGCAAAGTAAGAAAATGCTAGGAATAAAAACAAAGCAATGAGATAGTTTTCCACATAATTTATATATACACCAGTAACCGTCCCTGAAGGTTCTGCTTTCATTATCAAGTGGAAAATGCCCAAGTGAAGTACTCATAAAATGTAAGCAAAATGTTACATTGCATCAGAAGGTTATATTCTAGAATATTTATGAACGGGCATTTAAATGCTTACAGAAGTAGTATTGTCATGAATACCCATGACCAAAGAGAGACATGTAGCACTTCATGGATATCTGTGAATTTCAGAATGATGAATTTTACATCATATGTTCATAAAAATGCATAAAACCTCATGAAAGATTCATGAGTCACCACAGTTTCTTCTGAAAAACATTTAAAGCTTTCATGAAAATATTAACAATATATAAACTATGGGACTCAGTGCAACAATTGTTTTAAAATGTAGAGACTGTACCATTTTTTCACTACATACCACTAGAGGCTATTAAACACTCAGTTCAATAGTTAAAGAGATTTACCATCTAAAATTTTGTACAAAAATTCCTTGCCATGTCTATAATCTACAACCATCTTCTAAATGTATTAAAAGTTTGTTGACTCTTAATAGAGGGAAGTGAAACATGGACCAGAAGACATAGGGGAAAATTAACAACAAACTGCCTTGCTATTGTCTAAATACAATTTAATTCAGGATAATTTATATATTCTGTAAAAAAAACAAACAAAAAAAAAATTAAGAAAAAAAAGAGGCAATTTTTTTACAAGCAGGTCTGAAAACCAAGGCAGTATTTGCTATCTTCAGACTCTTGTGCTGTTCAGAGGTCACAGGTGCTGTGCTGGGGAGGAATGTGGCCCTGAAATCACTGTGTGCCTTCGCTTCTCTTCTCAGAGTAGAGTGCAGGAAGGAGTCACACATGAGGAAGGAGGCTGTGGCTGGCCAGAGGAAAACACTCAAACTTTCACAGAATTTCATTTATAATAAAATTTGACAGCAGTGACACTGGGCTTTGGAGGAAGAAATCTCAGCCTGGGTTGAGGTATGTGTGGGATTGAAGAGGGCTTGCTCACCTCTTTTAGCAGAGTGTCTTTGTTTTTATCCTCCCACTTCAAACAAAACAGACTACTGTGCAGAACTGCCATGGAGGTGTTTGAAAACACTATCTTGAATCTTACTCTGCTTCAAGAAAGAGGTGTTTCCTGAAGCATCTAGTGGACTAGATACATTCAGTGAAATACCCAGTAGGAAGTGCAGACCTGAATCCCAGGTGGGGCTGAAAAAGGTCAAACTGGCTGCATCACAATATGTTCAAAATAAAAACTGCAGCTTCTTTCATGTCACAGTCGCAAGTCTAGAGAGCTAAAACATATTTGCACAGTTATATTTATATAATGTAACTGCTGTAAATCCATTGCAGTTTACTTTTCAATCTCATTTCACCTTTTCCCCTTTGTTGAAGAAGGCTCATTTTAGTATTTAGAAAAAGTCAGTTTATTCCTTAAAACCCCCCAAAATATTTAGATGTTTGACCTGAGACAGATACTACAGAAATAACCACTAAGACTTCTATTTGAGCTACCCAGCAGAAGCCTGGGTAGCTCAAATAAGAGCAGATTGAAGTAGTTGGTCCTATGGAAATTATTATGTACTTAAAATCAATTTTGTATATAAGTCTGCAACTTAAGAGGTAATGAAGTCATGTTGATGGTTTTTACAGATTCCTCTGAATGCCGCTAATAAGTTCAGTTATGGTTTAGCACTACTAACAAAAAATGTACAACCACCTCCAAGAAAATTTACCTATTATTGAGCTTATTTAGTTTTTCTACATCTACACTCAAAGGAACCCCTTGTATCATTACAGACAAGCAATATTAAATCCCAGCTGGTTTTCCAGTTGTTTCTTGACTATTTGGACACTGAGCACATTAGTATTTGTTAGTCACATAATGCGGACATGATTTAATTTCTTGCTTGTAAATTGCGCTACACATTCAAACTTCACTGAAGCAACAAACTTCCTTTTAGTTTTATGACAGCAAATTAAGCTAACTTAAATGTTCTCAGCTTGTTAGAGGGATGATTTTACTTTTTTTTCCAAGGCAATAGTAGGAAAGTTAAAGACCAGCAATGGTCCAAGAGATCAGATTTGGGCAATGAGTGACTCAAAACAAGACAATGTATAAAATCCTAGACTAAGGATTAGGTTAAGGATTAAGGTTTAGGATAACAGAGTTGGCCTCAAAAAAGCTACAAATTTAAAAAAAATAGATATATTACTTCTAGAAGAACACAGTCTTTCAGATCCTGGATCTGCATTCATGTGCTGGTAGAAAGATCTTGGGTCCCCTAAGGAGCTTTGTGAAGTCAATAAACTTTCCTACCTGGATGTTTCAAAGATCAGGGATTAAAAAATGAAGCCCGTATTTGAATAGCTTTAAAGCCAACACAAATCTTCATCTACAGATAGCAGTTCACTGGATCAAGATGCTGCATCATTGATTTTTATCTCACCTACCTTCTTAACAGAATGTTTTTTTTCTCTTACAAGGCTGTCTAGGAGGAAAGCTTTCCAGTCAGAAGGAAACTGATATCTAAAATATGGCACAATGAACTGAAAAAAACAGCTCTACAAGACTGGTATGTATTTAGGGTTATGTTAGATTTCAAACAATATAATCTACTTTTGAATTGATAGAACAACACAAGAGTGGCCTTAAAACTCCTAGTTTATCTGAGGAATTGTTTCCATTTATTAGCTGCCATGTTGCATATGATGTTTCCATCTAAATGGATATGTCCATGTAGTGACACCAAAGTTTTGTGCTTCTTCTGCTGGTGTACTGATAAGTTTCTGAACATATTGAACATATTGACAAGAATATTTCAATAAGCCCACAAGCTGTTGACTCTCTAAGCAAACAAACTATATATTTGACTGTTTTCTAGGGTTTTGTGGGAAATAGGGTGGCTCAGTGGGAGGCAGGAGATTTAGAAACTATTTCTGGATTTCTGTAGAGTGTCTTTGTCTGTTGGTAGGGGTTTTTTGTGCAGAAGTCACTGGAATTCCAGGCCTTCTGCCGTTTATTGCTTCTTCCATCTTCTCTGCAGTCTTGAGACCGTATTGTCTGCCTTTGCTCTACAGTCCTCACTCCTCTCTCTCAGACATACGCAATCCTCACATTACATGGTTTTCACCTGAGAGCTTGATGGCGAAGCGTAGGCATAGACTGTCTTTCCCACATTAGTGTCCAATGCTTCTTCCTGAGCTGGAAGTGGAGACTCTGTGCCACTTCTGGTGGCAAGGTCTTTTTATCCAGTCCCTGGAACTGTTGCTGGACAACATTTCCTTGTGTAATATTTGGGTGTTACTCCAGCTTGTTGGGCCACAACAGCAATGCTGCAGCGTGAACATCTGTGAGAAAACCCCCACTAACTGCTTTTCTCATATAAATCTTGCTGGCTGAGAACTGTAGCCCTCTGAGATGAGATTTGAAGAACACTACACTACCTCAGAAATCTTAAAATATGGGAGGATAAACACAAATGAGGCAGTAGAGATGAAACAGGAAAGCAAAATTAGAGAAGGCAATAACAGTTGGAGAGAAGATAGAGAAACAGGGAAATGGCAACTGAATGAGGCAAAGTGCTAAGAAGGGAGCTCAGCTTCAGTTTTCCAGATGTTTCTCAGAGTCTATCAATACTGCCAAAATCATCACCCCTGAACACATAGGTAGAACAGGGGTCTCAAAAACTGAATGTCCAGGCTACACATTGATTCACTTCAGATACACAACCAAGGAACCTTGGCATGAAGCCTTGCTCCAGCTCTGGAGCTCATATTCTCCATGAGGAAAGAAAGAAGGATTTAAATCAGAAGCCTGGCTTGGGCTTTAAACTGGGGGGTCCCTTCACGTCCCAAAGGAGCTTGTCCTTTATATCAGTGCCCCTGGATTAGGGGTGGTATTTTCATTTAATGCATGTAAGAATATATGTGTTATTGCTTGACAGTGTGATTTTAGGTCTTCCATTACTGCATTATCTGAAAGACTAAAGGTTTTAGTGGTCTGGTGAGATACAGAAGCAAAACGAACACTTATTTTAAGAGACTGTTGTAAAATTTATCCAATAACTTTTCTTTATTAGTTTCCCTAATGTACATATGCTTAGTCATTTGGGAGAAACATTCAGACATTGGATAGAGTAAGGGTCAAACAGTATATTTCAAACAGAAAGAGGGATTCCTTTGAAAAGAGCATAAGAGAGAACATGCTTTTTGTTTTTTAATTGAGACACCATTCTACACTTTTTAATGAGGACCTTAATAATTGTGGAAGGACTTTCAAACTCACAATAAAACACTGATAACTTTGGAAAAATGTAAATGTTTGGTATGTTACATGTTAGGTGAGACTAATTACCCTGCTCGTCTGCCATAATAATAAACTTCATAAGTACATTATAATTTTATGTAGCCTGAATGGCCTTATATTTTAAGTGCTTCCACATTTACATACCATATAATTAGAAATGTGTTTCCAACAGGTGACTTTTATTTTAGGGTTCAGCATTAAATTGTATACTCATTATATAGAAAATATTCTCCATTTTCACTGAAGAAAATTATTTTGTTAGTCACACATTCCTCTCTCGCAAAGACCATATGTTCACTCAGACTTGCACATAATATGTGCATATAATACATTTTAATTGATTTTTTTTATGTTTTAATGTCACAGTAACTGCAATAGATATCATACTGCCAATCTAATACATATTTATTCATTAAGAACATTAATTAATGTCATGTATTAGGTATAGTTTATACTGTAAGTCCCTTAATACAGTAAAATTCAATTAAGTAGCTGAAAATGTAACTGTAGAGGGTACTGAAATATCATTTTTGTTGATTACACAGAAACATCTGCTTTTGTCTCTGGAATTAAGACTTATAGTGAAATATTTCATAACACCATGAATACCCTGCATTTTTTTTCTTCTTGTTGCTACTCCCTGGTTTTACTTTAAAATTGGCCTCCTCTAAACATTTTTACTTTTCTGAGGACCCATCAAAGTTTGTACACCTGTCACAAGCTTTGAGTAATTCTAATCTAGCTGAAAGTCACCATTTCTTACACTTTGCGCATCAACATAACTTATTAAAAATGTGAATTTATTTTGCATTATTTTACTTTGTTGATTTTTTTGGGGGGAGTTGTTTGTTTGTTTATTTGTTTTTTAATTTACTACACTGTGGGTACTACCTAAGAACTAAACAAGGTCCTAGAAGTTGCAGAGCAACTATTTCTACTGCTTTAACATACCTCTGTCTCTAGAAAATTTCAGACCTACCCGCTATTTCTTTTTCCTTTGTGATGTTATGAAGTTTGACAGGAAATAAAAAATTCAGTCTCATGTTGTTTTGCTGCTGGCTGATACATTGGCATCAGGTCCAAAGGGCCTCTTGTTATCCTTCAAAGCCAAATGTGAGAACATAAATACATGGTCTGCTCTGCACGGATAGAAAAGCCAGAGGCACAAATCCAGACCCAGCAAGAGGAACTAAAGGATTAGAAAAATACACACATTTTAATCTTCTGAATTACTTCTATATTCTTGAAGAAATGCATAGGCCTGGACTTGACACAGAAAAATGCAGAATTTAATCATATTTCTTTTTTTAATACAAGAAGTAAGGCCATCACTGCTATTAACTTAATCACATATATAATTCATAACATAATATAAAATTTAGAAAGTTCAGGCAAACAAGGACATGATAAAAATATGCCTGATCACTAAAGCTTTTTCCAAAATGTCAGGTAAGCTTTAAAAAGACATAAAAGTACAGAAATAATTTTTTAAACAGATGTAAGAAATGGACGACTTCTGAATTAATAAAAACAGAACTCTTTCTTTTTACATTACAAAATCTGCATTCTTCACTTCTATCTATGCATATGAGGATCACGAGCCCTGGATCTTTTTATTCCTTTAGTCTTAGCTTTTCCTAGAGGCATGCCTTGAGAAAGTGACTAACATTGCAGCCTAGTAGGCAGCAGCCATTTGGGTCAGCTAATCTGTGACATGAAATCAAAGGATGGGAATAAGGTAATATTACTTCCTTTAGATTATTGTTAATAGGTTTAAATCTTTGCTGATATTCTGTTCCTTTCATTTCTGCTATTCTGACCTGGACTATGTTGTCTATAACAAAAACCTGCTTCCCTGAGCATGTTTATCCAAACTTTCTTTGAACTGCTGATGGTAATGAATCTCCTTCCTCCAGCCCCAATGCTGCATTCAGTTATCACCAAGCACAGGCATCAACTGGAGCTCTAATCTTGCTCTGATGGATGGAATACTAACCTTTCACAAGATTAGAGACACAAGGTGCTCTAGAGATAATAAAATTCAAATAGGTTTATTTCAAAGGGCAACTCAATCTCGATTTTGTTCATGGGTCACTTGACAGATCATTTGCCAATGTAGTTTTTGTGTTCTTCTGCATCTGGCTTCTGTGCAGTGCTCCAACTATTTCATATTAAGTGGGCACCAACAGGCAGAGTTCGGCAAGGGTCTGGCTTTAGCAAAAATAGCAAGGAACTCATTCAGCATGGAGCTGGCAACTTTACTAAAAGTTCATCTTCTGAGGGCGGTGCTTGGACGTGGGAAAGCTTTCCTTAGCATTTTCAGGAATGCACAGAAATGACAATCGTGATAAGCATCTTGAATACTTTGAATTTTAAACTCCTGTTAGATCAAAGAGCAAAAATCTTTCTAGCATCATGACAGCCAGCTGTGCAATATATGCAGTAGCTGTAACTTAAGAGATTTGTACCTTGTGAACAACCATTTTCAATGTGCTTGTCAAACTCTTCTACGCAAATGTGTTTAAAAATCAAATATTTAATTCAAGTATCTACAACATGAAGATAAGGCTCTTACAGAAGCTAAAAAAAGATTCCTTCAGATGACAGCTGTGGTGTTCCATACAGGAATTAGGATCTCATGAAGGCAAAAGAGTTGAAATTTCCTGCAACTTTTATGGTTGTAACTTGTCCCTATTAAATATACCGATTGACCTTGGTGCATGGTTTAACAGAGCAAAATTAAATGATTACAAATAGACTGCTAAGATACTATAGGCTGCTCAAAAATTACTGAAGCCAGTGAGCACAATGTCTGGCATTCATTTAGGAGAAGGATAAAAATAATTAAAAGCCCATATAAACCAGACAGCTAAAGCTGCAGGTGTATAAATTGCACACAAACTACATCACACCAGTGAGTTAGCCAGGAAGTTGGAGGCTGGTCTGTGTGCACAGATGCTAGCAGCTGGACTTCTGAGAGAGAGAGAGAGAGAGAGAGAGAGAGAGAGAATGAGAGAGAGCGGGAAGCAAAAGCATCATAAGCACACATAAATAGAATCAGGGAAAGCTCACAGAAAGTCAGAGGGATGTTTTATGCTGCAATCCAGGACAGCATTAAAAAAAAGCGTGCTCTAGGAATTAAAAAAAAATAAAGTTGCTCAGAAATATTAAACTCTGTCTTCTTTTTCCTAAAGAACTTGCTTCTTGCTTATTTGTTATAGGGATAAGAGTTTAGAACAATAAATCCTTTGGAGGTAATACTGCATGCTTTTAGTTTCCCAAAACAAGAATGACTACACTGTATTTAAAATTCAGTGGCTGATGAGTTTGCATGATAACTAAGTAGGACAGATTTCATGCATCTAAAATGTGTGCTGGACAAACTCTGAAATCTGAAAACTGGAAAGCAAAGTTCAAGGTTTTTCTAAACTGTTTTTAAAGCCTTAGAACAGCATGAAAAATGCATTCTCATTTTGGATGTTTTAGCTGTGACAGCTTATAAACTAGTCTATTCCTAGAATTGCAATCATATCTCTGGAGCCCATTTACAATGTTTAAATTTCATAATTGAGTGAGTTCTTAATATTTCAGAACTGTTTCCGTTTTCATTAAGTTTTCATAGAGACAGTTCACTTGTCATTGTTTTCCTTTATAGTAAGAAGCTGTTTAAACTAATTTTATAGTACACTTTTTTAAAAACTCCACAAATAACCAACTACATATGAACCCTGAGATCGATTCAAACTTACGCATTTATGTGTCTCTTTCTCTTGCCCCAGTACTACGAGTTATGCACTAATTTTTTTTTAAGTACATGCAAAGTAATCTTTAGGCATGCAAGGTGGAATCCATACTTGAGGATTGAATATTTTAGTTAGAGGATATGAATTTTTCAGGTAATCATCTGTCTTTGCCACTTCACTACCAACTCTATCAGACTGTACGTAATTTTCTACCCATAATAGATGCAAAATGGGCTATTAAATTTCCACAGGATCATACAGACCAGAGAATAGAGAATTAAGTTCTGTGTTACCTCAATTGTTCACACAAAAGGGGACGACATCAAATCAAGACCTTTCAGGAGTATCAAGGCTCCCAATCAGCTGCCACAGGGATGCGTGTGACAACTAACAACCCAGGCTGCAGGCAAATGCTCTAACTCTCCATCAGTGAGGGGCTGGGATGCAGGAAGCAGAGATGGGGAAGCAGTCACTGTGGTCAGCCTGTCAGACTAATCCCTGACTTGCCTCAAACTTTTAATTATGGAATTTTTACTGGTATGTTTCATCCTGATAGCATGTCTGCATACTACAGGCTTTGAAATCTACAGACAGTCTATGTAGGGGAGATAAAATGCTGAAGACACATAAACCAGGACAGGGAAGTGTGACTGTGGAAATAATTTTAAATTATGTCTTGAGTAGAGTGTGCATTAAAACTTGGAAGATTTAAGCTTTCAGAAAAGCAGTCATTCAAATAAACCAGATGTTTCTTTTACCAAATTTTACACATAAAGAAATAGCATTTTACTGCAAATCAAAATACGCCACAGAAAAGTATCAATATTAGTTTGTCAGGCTGTCAGGCAATATAATTTACCTGCAAATAAAAAAATTACTGAGGAGCTCATCCTCTGGTTCAAAGCCAGGACCAGCTGCCTGGAAGCATGAAATCTAGCATCAGACCTAGTTCCAAAGATAACTAACTGCTGAGCTGACTGCTCAATAATCTTTTTTTTTATAAAGCCTGATCTGCAAGCACACACAAAGAAAAGTCAAAGGACTTAATTTGATTTCAATGCAGCTGCCCTAATCACAGAGAAACAACCACGATAGTCAGAAATAGTCAGACTAAGCTCTTTTCCAAAGAACAACACGTGGCCTAAAACATATAACATTACCCTCTTCATCGCTAACTTTGAATTTTCTCGCTTTTGTGGGATTAAGTCAGACCCCTACCATTATGTTAATGTAGCTTTCTGTGGTTTAATTACAATGTTTCCTCTAGAGTGTAACATAATAACAATTAATCTGCTAGTTCTTAACTTCCACAAAAGGGAATATCGTCTGTTATTATCTGGGCTGCTATCCTGCCACAATGTCAGCAGAACTAAACAATTATACCACGAAAGTTACATGCAAATAGAGTCTGCAGCTAATACAGATGAAAGCCAAAATCTCAGGCTCATCCCTGAAATTGTCCTTTGTTCACTCTATTTTATATAAACAGAACACCACTAAAATTATCAAAATAAATACGAGGCAGTAGGGATGTCCTAGCAACACAGAGACTGACTGATGCAAACTGCGGATGGAAAGTCATCTAAAGGAGCATAATTTGAAGCTGATGTTATTTTAGGATTTACTGCCTTCTCCTATGATATCTAGATGTAAATTCTCTGGTTTATTTTTAGGTCATGCTTATTTGCAAAGCCAGGCTGATTATATTTGGCAGAAGAAATCATTAATGGATGCAGACAGTTATCGATGTGATAGATTAAAATAATGCTTTTGAAATATGTGAATGTGAAATTCAAGAAATGTGTTAACAAAAAATGGAAACAAGATATTAGACATTAACAGCAAATGAAGAAACAAAAAATCACTGTGGGCATTTAGCATTTGAAAATATGAAGGACTCAATTCTATCAGCAGTGAAATATTCCCAGGTTAAAATTCTCTCCTCAATGTGGACTGGGTACAGAGACATATTTTTATGCAGCTGGATAGCAGTGGGAAATGAGAAGTGAAATTCTGCTGCTGTTGTTACTTTTCTTCTTCCAGAGAGTAGTTTTCTCTAGGGTGCTGTTCGACTCTTAGAAGTCACCACAAAAAATGGCAGTTTGAGTCAACAGATTTGTTCAATGACAAAATTTGTTCTTAGCTCTCTTTAGTCCTGTTAGCCCTGAAGCAATAACACGACAGAGGGGGCAAAGAATGTACTAGTAACTTTTGTTAGGCACGAACAGTCTCCCCCTCCCTCTCTTCAAAAAAAAAAAAAAAANGATGGTAGATCTTAAGACATAGCTGGAAAACTATGGGGATTCCCAGGAACTGCTCCCCAATCCTAACTATAACTACTGCTAGCAATGTGTATAACATTACCTGTGCATTTATAGCATTGTACCCGTGAAAGCAGTTTTACAGGATGTTTAATTATTTTAGAGCAGTTATAGTCTTCATCATTCATCATACTTAATTTTCTTAATTATGTATATCTAAGTATTAGGTGGGTTTTTAAAACACCTGTTTGGAACATTAGCAGATACCTGCAATGGATGGACCTTAATACCTATTGTATTGCATTATTTTATTTGTAGCTATAGTAAGGTTTAAAATTGCAATCTAGCTAACAAGTTTTATTTAATATTCCCTTACATTAACTCTGGTATTACAGATATAAAGTCTAGCTACAGCTGTGATTGTGGATTGCTCATACCAGTTTTTCAAAGGTAACCTATTCTCCCTCTCTGCTGCACAAGTCACAAAGAAAGATAAACCTCACATTCCAACAACAGCTATCACTTCATTCATTAGTAAAAAAACTCTTGTAGGAGCAGGAGCCACATCACTCTAACTGGCTTAGTTTTGAACCTTTATATTGCTTGTCATGATAAAGAAGTGACAACAGTTCCATGAGAGAAGAGTAATGCAGCAAGAAGGCTTAAGCCATTTCCAGTGTTTAATTGCCATTTAAAAAAAACAACAAGTGATTAAAAAGATAAATCAAAAGTTTGCAGAAAGACTAAAGCACCCAGTCAGTTTTACGGTTTCATTTGAGTTACAAACACGTTATACATCCATTTACAAAACAATGAGCTCTTACAGTTTATGAAAGTTTAATCTCTTGGTTTATTGCTTTAATATATCTAACATTGGTAAGGTTTACTTTAGAATGAACTGTCTGACTATATGATGTTGATGTTATTTTTTGCATTCTGTTTGCAAATGGAATGAATAACAATAATTGTACTAGTCTATGAAACAATTAAAGTAGGGGTAATTGCTGCTTCTCTCATATCTGCATGTAAAATAAAAGAATTAATATTTTATCATTTGGCAGTGCTTCTTGTTAGTGCAATATTCTGAGATAATTTTTTTGTTTGGCCGAAGGCATTTGAGCAAATGCTGAAAAAGTTATGCAAAGCTCACATTGCTGGTAAACTTGTGCTTAAGGAACATATCATCTTAGGCTCACATGTCTGGTAAAACTTTGGTCAAATAACATCAACAGCAGAATAAAAGCCGTAACCCAAACCAAAGAACCCCAACTATATTTCTTAAACTAATAACCTCATAATTTCAGAAAATAAACAAACAAATGAACAAATGGGAATTTGATGATAAACTTCTGCTCCTGAAATGATATGTTTATCCTATACTGAACTACAAAATGACAAAAATTCATCACGATAACAAGTAATTGTAGCAGTTGTTATTAAAGAGGATTATAAACACAGGTTTAAAAAGCTCAGAAAACAAATGGTGTATGTGCTTTCACTGTTGTAAATTATCCTACCATTTCTGAAGGAAACCAAAAAGCATCCTGAAAACAATTCCTTTTTCTTTCCTACCTTGCCTAAGAACATATTGATCTTGGCATTTGAATTGATTTTTATTTTATTTTTTACCCACTATTTCAGGAAACTGCTAATGACATGCTTTTAAATTCCTGAGTGTGTTTTAATGATCTGATGTGGGAGACTGACTCTTATGCACCTTGGGAATTGGCTTGGGGGAAAAAGGAAGATCAGAGAAGGAAAAAGGAAGATGCTGGTCCTCTGAAGTGCCAGAGCTGCTTCCTACCTTCCAAAGCTGTCACGTCTTTTACTCATTTGCTGTTCTGTTCTGCTTCTCATTTGCACATCAAGTCCTTCAACCTGAATTTGGTTATCTTTAGTAGATGCACTACAAGGTCAGCAGAATGAGCCAAAGCTTCCATGGTCTCTTCAATTCACCATGTGGACACAAAGCAACCATTGCAGACCTCTGGCAAGATTTATTCTCCATTGAACTACCAAGATAGGGTTTCACTTCACCAGGTCTTTTCATGAAATGATGGAATTATTATGTATGGTTTTCAGACTAAAGGCTACCTCAGCATATTAACTCACATACACATAGAGAATCACAGAATCATAGAGTGGTTCAGTTGGAAGAGACCTTAGAAATCATCTAGTTCCAATCGCCCTGCCATGGGGGATCACAGAGTACTAATTGTGAGTAAAGCATACAGGCATACAGGGATTTTTCCCATGAAAGTTTGCTAAAAATGTTCATAATCCAAGATGCACATAAACAAAAGGAAAAAGAAAAAAAGCATGTAGAAAATAAAATGCAATGTTTATAGTACATTATAGAAATCATTCACAGAGTTCTTTTGGACCTGGAATTCTGGAACCTTGATGGAAAGATTATACTCATCACTATCTAAAGCAGTGAAAAACACCATCAATTAAGATGATTAGTTCTTTTACCAAGCATGTGATTGACCATTTCCACACAGAAAAAATAACTTCCACAAAAATCTGTGCCACAAACAAACAAATAAAACCAGGAACTCAGGAACTGAGGAGGAGGCCCAAATGAACCTGAACTGTGCAGAATGACAGAATTAACAAAGCAGTTGATTCTTTCTCATTTCCCTCTCAGTATGACTCCTAACATATAACTTACCCCAGTAAAGTCAGTGGTACAAGATTATGTGGCTCTAAAACTTTGGGGAAAACAGAAAATGTACTAGTGATCACCCTAACATTATTGAGTAAGATCTTCCATGCTATGCTTACATAAGTGGATTTTCATGTGCATGCTAGAGACATAACTTTTAAAATTGATCTTATACATTTTCATAATCACTAATTTACTTAATCACACCAATTTTAAATAAGTGAGCATAAAAAATACTTACCTGTGCATCAATCAGAATATATCTTGGTATTTTTCATAAAACCTCAGAAATTTACAAATCTACGACTAGTAAAAATAGACAACATTACCAACTCATTGACATATTTTTGGTCTCAAGACTACTGTTCCTTGAGATCCACACTTGTAAACTTTATGTGCATACCTGTTCATAACAAAATAAAAGTAGCTAGTAGTAAAAGTAGTAGGTAAAAATCTTAAACTGACAACCCTGGAGTAACATGCATTCTAGGCCTCTTCTAACTGTATAGACTGAAGTTTTAAAATTAATTCCTTTCCATAAAAACGCGTAAATGGCAAGAAAATGTTTATTTTTACAAATATATCATCAGAATTTCCGACTGATTTGTTATTTCTAGATTGCCATTTTTATTCATTCATCATCATCAATGGTACTTTACATCGTTATAGTCAGTGACTGAATGTAAAATTTTCATTGAGTTCTTAACCTCTTATGACTCCCTTTTCCGTTTTTGTTCTGAATGTTTATTTCCCTAATACAGGACTTCTAAACTATCTCTGGTGAAATACCTAATGAGAATGACAGAGAACAGCATTTCCCCATGTGCTTATCTATTACAGCTACAAAGAATCCAGGCTGTAATGATCAGCTTGTAAACAAGAAAGGAAACACTGATAAAATTACTAGAGGTAAAAGCTAGTAGAAATATTTTTGGTTTACTGATAAAACTAGAAAAAAATGCCCAAACTTACCTTTCTTTTCCCCTTTCATATTGGAATTTAGCCATACAGAAGGAAGATTTAGGCAAGACATTAGGAAGAAATTCTTCACTGTAAGATGGTGAGGTACTGGGACAGGTTGCTCAGAGAAGCTGTGGATGCTCCATGCCTGGAAGTGTTCAAGGGCAGGCTGGATGGGGCTCAGAACAACCTGGTCCAGTGAAAAGTGTCCCTGTCCATGGAAAGGGGGTTGGAATTAGATGATCTTTAAGGTCTCTTTCAACCCTAACTGTTCTATGATTCTGCATTTAGCTAATGCAAACCATGTTGCACAGGGGAGAAATGTGCTCGTGTGCCCACTTTCACTGACAAGGTACAAAGGTGGGTGAAGCTTGTGCTAATTCTGCATGGTTCAGTAAAGACAAGATATGAAATTCCTATTTCCATTACTTTGTCACAATTCATGACACAGGAGCACAGATAATGCAGTACTCATTTCAACAAGTCTGTGTTTATATTGCAAGGTAAAAAGTGAGCTTGGGAAAAGGTTTGATTTGTGACTTAATTATTTAAAAGATTGGTTTCATGTCATCTAACTTGGCATGCTGTTAGTGCCCATACCTGTATCCAAATTGGTCACAGTAGAGTACCTATTTAGTTAGTGAGTTTAGTTAGTGCTTCTTAGAATGCAGATGTGGAATGCAATTTAGAGACATAGAAACTGCACCCTGAAGTGTCTATTTGTCTTAATTGACTGTAAAAATACCAAGAGTGAGCAGTGCAGGTGTCCACAATGTACATGGCCATATGAATTCCACTCAGTGTTTGCTCTTCCTATTTGAAAGCTAAGGTTGTCATTATCTGTTAGTCTTCAGCCCTTTTATTTACTTGATTTATCCAGAATGCTCAGATGAAACTTGGTCTTATGCTAAGAGTTCAAATTAAGTGTCCCCAAATTTTCCCTTCCAAGGGCATTCAAGCATATTAGTAGCTATTTTTAACTTTAGGAGCTTCTGAAGCCTTTCTATAAAGGAAAAAAGAAAACCAAATAAAACAAACCAAAGCAAAAACACAAACCAAAGCAAAAACTCAAACCAAACCAAAATGTTAGGTCTGGCAGTTGTTTGTGCTTTATATGGCATTACCATTGGGATTTTCATTCTGCCAGTCACACTTCTAGTCAATGTTTCTAAAAAATAAAAATCACAGTCTTGGAAATATGTCTCAAGATGACAGGACACTTTGCAAATCCTGGAGGATAGGAAAGGCATGAAGGAATGTGCTAATTGGTTTGATTGACCAACAAATCTGCTTTTGTGACACCAGCCATTCCCTGCAGGGAACAGAAACATTGTTTCTAACTTCAGGCTAACTATTAGTTTTGGGATTTTTCATGAAACAGACCCTGTTGACCTGTAGCTGGAAAATATAGTAGGTGATAGCAGTTTGGAAACCAAACTGTCAAGGAATTGTTGCGCTGGAGTTGGATTAAAATAAGGTGAAACTTGTTGTACTGGAGTTATATTTGTGTGAAAGGCTTTAGCAGTTGCTGATTTGATGGCTGATAAAGAGAAAAGAGTCCCAGTAGGCAGCAACAAGCTGGTGAATCACAGCTGCCTCCTGATGTTCATTTGATTATAACCACAGCTTATGAATGTCATAATTGTGCAGGAGTTATTTGCTAGTTAGGGAATCTGGTTTTCTATTAAAATAAGGACAGGCAGAAAGGTCAATGGAAAGGAATGTGCAATGAATGGATTTAATTTATCTATGGTTGTCTTCTCAACACTTTGGAAAGAAATATAATAGCAAATTAAAATTATCAGCAAGGGATTCATTGGTCATTTTCATGTGATTATTGGGATAAGCTAAAGAACAGAGAACCTGTCATAGCACAGGACTTTAGAAGAGCATGCCATGCTTAATCTAATGGTATGAAGGTTGGATTGGAGCCATTTATGATCTCACTCTAGTACATAGGAGTGATAAACACCAGGGCAAAACCAGAAATATTTAAGGTAATGGATAAAGCAGGCATAGTAATAAAAGGACATTAATACAACTTGTCTATGAATTAGATTATTTCTATTAAACAGAATAGAGAGTTTCTGCACAAAGTTTCCAAAAAAAAGCAAATAAAGCTGATGAAGGTTTGTCCTGTAGATATGGAAGACATATGGTATTTTGATTTAAACTGAAAACTGCTGAGTATTATCTATACAAAATATTCCATTACAAATGGCTAAAAAAATTAAATTATCCTCACCCATTAATATGGTGATGATTGGAAAACTCTGGCAACACCACGTTACACAAATAAAAGACTATTTTCCTGTCTAGTTATCTTTCCTTGAGTTAGGAGAAGACAGTGATCCCTTAGCAGACAAAGTCAGATTCTTTTACTCATTAAATTGTAACAGATGAAATATTTTGTCTATTCCTGTAAATATTTATAACTCTTTTCCAGATAAATTATTTGCCTATGACAACAAGAAATATGCATAGAATAAAATGAAGCCAGTTTTCTAACTAAAATGGAGCCAGTTTTCTAACCTATTACTTATGATGCTAACACAGACTTTGTTTACACTGATAATTGTCCTTATTTTACATAACACATTTCACATATTTGGTTCACAGACAAATAAATTTACAAGAAAAAGCTCCACACTATTTAGGTATAACTGAGGCAAAATATATTTTAGAAAATTTACAATTTCTTAAAATATTCTGTCCAAGTACCGACTAGTTTTTCAGTCAGGTTGCATTGCACTCTGTCATCTTTTTGTAATCTCTTTTGTAGGCGAGATTCAAGCTTTCCTGCCCTACATTATTTATTTGAGACACTTTCTGACAAAACAGCATATTGATAGCTTGCTCAAGTGGTCTCATCCATGTCTTTTAGGTGACATTGGGATCTCACTTTCCCATCCATCTCAAACCACCACAACTTTTAAAGGTTAATACTTGTTGTAATCTAGTAGATCCCAGAAGAAGGAAGCTTGTGTCTGTTTGGGGACACATTTCAGGGGGGGAAATCTACCTTAGATGTTTTGTTTTGGATCAGGCATACTCTTTCAATGCACATACCCACACCTTCTTCCACATGGCAGGGTGGTCTTGCCTGACTGTGCAACTAGAGTCCTTTGAAATAAGACCAAACCAGAAGTTGTTCACTGTGAGCATAACTAACCTGCTCCAGCTGGTAACTGGATCTCTGCCAAGAAAACAGCCTTTTACTTTTTTTTAGCTATGTGACTGAATACGTGTATTTCAAGTATGTTTTTGCTGGAAGATGTAAAGTTCCCACAGTATGCAAGAAAGAAAGAAACAAAGAAGTTGCAGCAGCAAAAATCATCGTTTAACTTAAAGAACTGTGAAAAACATGTGTAATTAGGATTTTATAACAGTGTGATACCCTATGAGAAATCAACAGCAATTGTGATGCAACATCTGGTTCTTCCAAAGACACATCCCAAAACAAAAGCTACTAAGAACTAAAATGTAGACAGAATAGCAATGCACAAGAAGGAAAAAAGATATGTATTAGCCCCTGAATTCTACATTTGTTTGTTTGTTTGCTTTTAGGTTTGGTTGGGTTTTTTTTTCTTCTACGGCACAAAGTCAAAACATAGCATAAGAAATGTTCTCTTTTTAAAAAATACTAAAAAATTTTAAAAATATTCTATTTTTAAAAAATATTTTTTCAGCTTGGTGATGCATGGCACAGATACCTATTTATCATTACTAAGTGTTTCTGATGCACTATCACAAGAAACCAAAAAGCCTGGATCTCTGACTGGCTGGCTAAAAACAGAAGCACTTAGGCAGCCCATGTAAGCAATGGTGGCTTAAAATTTAAGGAAATGGTGATGAGTAGTCATTTTGTCTCAGAAATAAGCTGTAACTATGGAAAGACCTTTTATGATGAGATTCCATGTTATTTCAATTACCATCGAGTCACTATTTTTTGAGAAGGCAGTGACTTGCTACCATACATAATAAAAGTGAGTGAAATCACAGTAACCAGAGAGGAAAAGGATGTTTCTGTACAGTTCCAGAGCATGTATTGACCATAAAAGGTGACAACTCATCACTTTAATGCATGTAGGTATGGAAATTCCATTATATGCAGCATTTCGTATTGCTGCCCTTCCGCACTGTACGACTATTTTTATTGCTGCCTGTGGCAAGCAAGTACCCTGTCTCATTTTACACAACACCAGAGAAAAAGAATATCTGGCATTCATGTAGCCTCAGATGTAGGGGTCCAGTACTGAAATCGTAGTTCTTACTTTGATTTTCTCTGCAGCTTAGCACACAACCTCCTGCAAGAAGACACAAGCAGCGTCTGTCTGCATTCTGCTTCAGCAGTTGCCAAGGTGCTGAAGTACATTGACTTTTTCTAAAGATCCAGCTGAGGAGGCTATTTGTTGGCCCAGCAGAGATGTCTGCTTGTAAAAGATCTATACATAACTTTATGCTTCCTCATCAGTGTAATGGGGCTAACCAGACTGTGTGTGCCTCAGAGAGGATTGGAAAGCTTTAACAATGTAGCCAACCAGTCTATGAAGTACTTATGTATTACAGTGACAGAAATCATAAAGTATACTTCAGGAAGTTAAAAGTTAAGCACTGTACAAACATTTACTGCTGCCAAGCTTTAATATTTTTAATATAGCTTGGGGAAGGAACAGCAAACAAATGTGAGCCTTGGAGTAAAATGCAGCAACACTGCCTATGTGTTTCTTCTGTTGTAAAATCTAACAGGAATGGATTAAACATTATCACTTGCTCTTTAATCTTGGTTTTACAAGGTGTTGGTTCCTTGACCTGATTTTAAAGGATTTAAAACTCAAACCTGTTATCCTTAATAGCAATTCTAAACTTCAAAGCTTTGAAGGAGGAAGAGAAAATAAGATCTGCTGAATAGTTGTTGAGATTAGAATTCTAAGTGAGTATTCATTCCTGTCATGTTCAGAAAGACCTATATAGCTACACGCTGGGAAACATGACATGCTGTTTGTGTAATTGAAAACTGAGACTTGAACAGGTAACTTGAATAGGTAACTTGGGCTGTCCTGCTTGAGATTAGATGTGTACAACAATAATAACACACAGATCTCAGTTTCAGATAAGAAAACAGAATAACAGAATACTGAGCCCAATATTTTTCTGAAATGCTGCTTAAAATTACTCTGGGTAAATATCAACCTTGCCCTGATAATATTTTCAATTTTTCTCCTACTCAGTAACAAGAAGCTAAAAATGGTTATTTAGGACTTTTGTTCTTATTAAAAGGTGTTAACTGTACTCCAATGTGCACAGGAATTTTTAGCATTAGAAACGAAAACCTATGACATGG
Organism: Thryothorus ludovicianus; assembly: GCA_013397245.1. Taxonomy (NCBI): domain Eukaryota; kingdom Metazoa; phylum Chordata; class Aves; order Passeriformes; family Certhiidae; genus Thryothorus; species Thryothorus ludovicianus. The sequence continues at coordinate 24,127 of VZTB01016437.1, forward strand.
GCTTCTTTCAAGAGCTCTTTTATTTATCAAAAAAGCAGGAACTTCTGCAAGAGCCACAGGACTCAAAAAGCACCAAAAATCACTTTGCTTACAAAGCTAGTTGTCTTTATCCAGTCATCATCTCCACCAGAAAACTTCTTTTTCAGTTTTTAATTTGGGCTGTGTTAGAGATGCTTCTCTGCAACTTCTAGTGCCATGTTTCCTGAGTGATTCTCTTTTAAAATAGGTAATTTTCTCAAGTTAGTATCACTGTCCTGTGAGGATTTCCCAAACCCTCTGAAAAGCATCCTATTGCAAGCAGCTCTGGTAGGCATAAAATGGACATTCCTATTTCCACTACAATAACTAATAATAAATAATTGAGCTGGTAACTAATCCCAGGTACATTCCCTGTTATGTACAACTCCAACATTAACTCCTGGTATAATATCAAGCTCCTCTTCTGACTTAGGAATATACATACTGGATAAGGACCTATCCCAGGTTTTCAGTAAAATATTCTTACGGTATCACAAGTTGAAAGAACATGCGACATTTTAAGGGGTGAGCTAGGGAGTGTAGCTCCAGAAAAGAAAACCCAGAAGGGGGTTGTTTTTATTATTATCAATCTTTAGCAGCAATTGCATGGCTTTCAGTGAGGGATCAGGTTAGTCATAGAAAAGATCAGTGCTTCTCTGGAACATGCTGGACAGCAATTGATGTGAAAAACTGAAAATCAGGCTAGCAGCAGCAAAGAGCAGTGTGATCCCTCTCTGGACATGGTGGTGTGTGACAGAAGGCAGCAAGAGCTGGCTTTTCACATGGATATTGCCTGGGAAAGCTAGACACATTCCCATTTCAGTATCTGACTTTGGCTGCTCCTTCAAGTTCTCCAGTTACAATGCAGAGATATCAAGCCTTACCCTGAAGGCTTTATAGGAAGGACAAGAAAAAGAAAGGAGGGAGAGAGACAGACAATGGGAGAGAAAACAGGAGAGAATTGGAAGAACAATGTCGCACTTAAGAAAACAACAAAAAGAAACAAGAGTAACAGGAAATACAAACTCTAGAAACAAAGACATGTACAAAAGCCCTTACTGACCAATGAACTGAGTTTCAGGGGCAGAACAGAGGTGCAGTGGCACAGGATGGTGCCATGGAGCTTTCTTTCCCTTGGTGGGAGTTTTTCCTTGTTGGCAGCAGTAGCCATGCAGGGCGGTGCCTGCCTTTCATATAGGATAAGCTGATCTATATTTAATTACTGTTCATCTAAGACACCCCAAACCCACTTTGTTTTCAAAAAACATTTGAGAAAAAGAAGTCCCAGGAGATATGTTTGTAAATATGCAGCTGAATCAAAGATAACCACCACATAAGCACTGCCTGAGCAAAGCCTCCAAAGCACAGAGGTTAAAGCAAGCCATGTAATACTGCTGAAACAGACCAAAGTAAAATAATACAGGAGTTAAGCCAAGGGTTTAATCTAGAACACTTTCATAAACAAAAATATTTCAAGTAAATTGAAAGATATATCCTTGTTACCACCTGCATACATCCAGGGGTTCCAATCACTGCACCCCACTGCACTGATGCCTATGTATAACATAGGAGAAAAAGAAGCAAGCAACTTAGTTCTTCATCATGTGTTCCAGTGGACTGATGATCAGACCCTCCTATCACTGCTACTTTACACCTCAGTTGTGATCTGCTTGCTCTAAAGTAACTGAAACCCATCTATATTAAATTACAAACTCATTTACAAAATATTTACATGTCTAGTTTGAATTACAAACCAAACTCAACTGTTTTGAGGAAAAACCTAATTCTAAAAGACTTGTGAAAAAATAGTGAAGTGGACAGTCCTTGATCTTAAAACAGGAACTCAGGAGTTCCTTCATTTTTGCTACTGGTGGCTTGTTAAAGGTCTTTCCCAAGCTAAATAATCCTATGATTAATAAAAGTAAATGGAATAAAAAAAATCACACCTATTGGCATCAGGTAACAAAACCTCCCCATGAGATTCTTTGGTTTGTCTGATTCAAAGTGAGTGGAGAACACTGACACCTCTAATCTTTCCCACCTGTTCTGCCTTGTAGCCTTTCTTTTTACAAGGATTCCTTGTAGATGGTAATCAAACCATCTACGAAAATCTCATGAAAATCACTGTTTTCTTGACAGAAGTAGTCCACCCCTGTTGTGTGAAAGGTGCTGCAGCACCTACAGCTTTTTTCAAATCACAACTGGACTGGGTTAGCTGCCACATAGTGCAAGCTATGGTGTACAGATCAAATAAAGCATTGTATTTCCTCTTTGCCTTTAGTCTTTCTGTAGGCCATCTCTTGAAAGCTTGCAAGGATCTTATTCTCTCGTTTCATCCTCTCCTCCTGGTTGAAGGATATCAGAGCTCTCTTTCCATCTGCTCTGTAGATCTGGTTCTCTTTAAGCAGACTCACAGCTTCCATGTGGCGATGTCTGCTGCCACTTAGGACAACCAGAGCTCTCAAACAATGTGATCTCTTCACTTGTCAAGCTGATTTCACCTCAGCAGGGAGCGTGTTTCCCTGCTTTTACATACTCTGCCATGACTGCACCTTCACCGGGCAGGAAGGCATGTCCATAGTTCAAAGGTCTATCATCCTGAGATATGTGCATTTTGGGAGCCTCTGGTCCAACCAAACTATCAGCTTCAGTATGTTTTGACCTCTCAATCCAGAGATCATACCCTTGAAGCATTTAATCATGGGAATCTTTTCTACTTGAATCATTGCACTCCTTCCTGCTTTTAGCTTTCTTTTTCTTATACTTTTTTTTCCTTTTCCTCTTTTTGCTTTTCTTTTTATCTTTATCACTGGAGTTCTGCTCAGACTCTGAGTCACTGTCACTGTCCTAAAATGTTTCCTGTGCTTTCTTTCGGATGCCTTACATTTTTTCTTTTGCCTTTTCATCTTCCTTTTCTTCTATTCTTCTTCTGAGCTGGAATTCGAAGAATTACTCTTAGATTTTGCCTCTTCATTTTCAGTGTGTGCTTATCAGAATCTGGGTCATGGACTTTTGGCGACAGCCCCCAGACTTCAGGTGCCCCCAGTTCCCCAATTCTCTCTCTCTTATTGACTCTCCTCTGCTGCAGGCTCTCCTCCTTCTCCTCCTCATAGTACTCAGGCCATTTGCCGTGATGGTGGTGCCCACGGTGAGCGGGGCTTGCTGAGGCTCTGGGACCAGCTGTGGCTCTGCTGGTGGCTCAGGCACCTTGAGCCGCTGTGCTCACGGGACCAGGACCAGCAGCTGTAGCACTTGGAGCTGGTGGCGGGCAGGGAGTGGGACATGGGTGCCACGACAGCAGCAGAGCCACTTTCCCCACTGTGGCTGCTCTTCTGGTGCCTTCCCTGCCCTCCTGCCCAGCCTGTGGCTCTCTTCTCCCTAGATTATTTGCAGCAATTAATTTTAAGTTCTTAACTGAGTCTCATAACACAGAATTTTGTCTGCAGCAGTTCTTTAAAGTTTAGAAAAAATCAGCTCACAAAAAAAAAGTTTTACTGCTCAAGCAGACAAAGTCAGAATACAACCTGACACCCTGTTGGTCAGGGTGTTGGTAGAAGTCTAAATAAACGGTGGCTGCAGTCCTCCTGGAGTGACAGATGTGGTTCTGTTGAAGCAATGATCCTGTAGAAGGGTGTAGTTTTCTTCTGAAGGTCCAGTGGTGATAGATGGGCCTGGTTTTCCTCTGGGAGTCCAGTGGAAAAGCCTGACTGCAGTGTTCCAATTCTCAGATTTTATCTAGGTAGGAAATGCTTGGCTCTTCCCCCTGGATGGAGCATCTTACACTGGGATGATGTAAGTTTGTCAGTCATGCAGTGAGACTCAATGGCCCATTAGCAGAAGATATTCCTGGAGGGAGGACAGGTCATGGGATAAAGAACACTGACCCACCAGGTTTTAACAGCTGGCCCATTAACAGACGATATCCTCCCCGGAGTTATGAAGGATGGGTCATGGAAGAGATAAAGAACAATGTTACACCTGGTTTCAACAGATGGTGATAGAATACATACTTCTGGTTACATCTTGCACTGCAATCTAAGAGAGATATATTACTTTTCTCCATTGTAAGATATATAGTTCTTTTCTTTTAAAGAAATAGGACAATTCCAACTAAAACAGCTGTGACGAAACACTGATAAACACCTGTTTGTGGATAAAGAAGATACAGTGTGCTCACCCTCGATTTTTTGAAGATTCTATTGCTTGTTACAATCTCTGCTGATTTATCTTCCATAGATAACACAGAAGAGTCAGTGATGATTCTACATTATGGCTGTTATTGATTGTAAACTGTTTTAACATTTTCCTTTGTTTCATTTTACTGTCATAGGTGCATGACTATTTAGAAAGGTGTTATCTTCCTAAGACGGTTACTGCTCATATACTGATTACATGATGTGAATTTACTGATTTTATAATCCGCATTATTCATAAGATGTTATTGTAGTATTTATAGCTGGCTTCTTTTATGCTTTAATATTTCTTTGCATAATTATCTAAAAGACACGTGTCATTTCAGGATCCTTCTTTTTTGTTCTCTGGGTGCTTATGCATCTCAGACCAGGTTTGCTCTCTGGCTGGTCCCTGCACTGGCTGTATGGTTTGACACAATGCTGTCTCGTAATTGTAAGTACTTTTCAGAGTTCCAAGAAAATATCTATGAGCTTTGTCGAAAGCCTCCACCGAATTGCTAGTCTTGTGGTTTTTCCCACTTATTATTAAAGAAGCACTCCAGCAGTTTGCTGTTTGAAGCATCTCTATCCTGAACGAAACTTCAGAGGAATCCAACTACTAGGTGATTTGATTAGTCTTTAACCCCAAGGCCTTTACTCATAACTGCTATTCTTAAGAGGCTTGTTTTAAAATGTGTTTAGGGAATTCCCTCCCAGTTGGAGCTTGGCAGTGGCCAGGCCTCAGCTCTACGTGGACGGAGAATTTGCCAATAAACTCAGATGTATTTTGTATCAAAACTAGATTGAAGTCACTTCGACTTGGCAATTTGACCTTTTATATATAACAGCTGAACCTATATTTAGAGTGAGCTTGTGAACAATTATCTGGAAATAATTATCCAAGCCTTCACTAAACTGAGGTTTGTCAGCTGTTTGCAGACTCTGGGATGATGGTGCAGTATTTCAGAGATTCCTAATTACTTAATTTGACATGTATTATTAACTATGTGCATTATCTGAAATATTCTTAATAGTTGTACCTTATTCCTGATTGCTGTCAGTTTCTTGTTCACTAATGTATTGTTTTGCCTTGGTGTTTCTTTACGCTCATAACCAAAGAAATGCATCTCATTTTAAAAAAATGAAAAGAAGGGGAAATTAATGCCTTAACAACATCCAAATAATGTAATATGTACATTAGAAATTTAGACAACAAATCATTTTGAATAAAGCAATATTTGCATTAGAAATTTGGTAAAAAGATCATCAAATCTAAATCCCAATTGAATGTGCAACAGCAAAGCCTAATTGATTAACTGAGTTGAAGAGAGGGTGTGCTTGTATTTTATCCTCAGCAGGTTCGCAGGGGTCACCTGTTTGTTCGATCAGACACTGATAGCCTCTGAGAAAATGAGACCCAGTGGAAAGAGAAATAACCTAATCACCATGCAGCCTTCGTGGCCAGAACAGGAACAAATGTAGGACTGCCAAAACGTAGCTGTGTCTGCAAACTACGTAGGCAACTTGCCAACAAAAGCCTCATGTCATCATCACAGTATAGTGTTCCTACTAACCTTCAGTCATTCCCTGTTCCAGGATCCAGGAGGATATTCAGTGATGTCAATGATCAACATTTCCAGCTAATGATCTTTCTCCTGACTCTCAGCTATTTCAACTTAAAAACAATGGTCATTTATTTCCATTTCCCTAAGAGACATTGGACATTATTCTTTTGCTTGCTCATGTTGCAAAATTCTGTGTCAATGACATGATAGAATTTGATAAGTTTTGTTGATTGTAATCAGGCTTTTAAGTATCTTATCCCACATCTAATATCCTCTTTCTCATAGTGGCAAACGATAAAACCAGTGATAACCTTAATGAGATAATACCCTCACAAGAGTGAGCTGTTTTAACATTAGAATATATGAGCCTTTTTTAAATTAACAAAAAGAGTAAGATGTCGTAGAAAGGTAGAAGAATTATAAAAGAAGGGCCTGATCACATCAAACCTGGCTCTGATAAAATTGTCAAAGCTGGCCTGTCATTTCTTCTAAGTGCAGCTAACTAGCAATTTGCAAGTTCCCATGTGAAGCTATTTTGAGAATGAGAAGTTCGTTTGACACAACAATCTATTCTGAGGGTGAAAAACAAATGCACCTCTGTAAACAGTAAGATTTGTCCCATGAGAACTCACAGAGGAAAAATGTAAACATCTCTAGAGAGAGAAAATTTGATAGACATATACAATAGCCCTTACTGACCAATGAACTGAGTTTTACCGTATTGCTGACCAATCAGGTTTAACACAGTGCCTTCTGATATCTCCTACAAATATGAGCTCTGTGAATAAAGAATTTGCTTTCTGCATGAAAAAATGGAATCTCGGCTGATTTATTCCAACACCTGACTAGCTGGATGTTTTTAGTTACTTAAAATTTCTTAGCTCTTTTAATCATAGTAAATCTACAATGCGGCCCCAGAAGAAGTAACATGATTTGGCACTGATTCTTAAAGTGAGACTAGGAAAATATCCTGTCCTTCAGTAAGGGAAATAAAGAGGTTACTAATCTGTTGGATATTGCTTCTTTACTTCATTTCTCAAAGAACATAGGTCTGGTGCTGAGAGATCAGTTTTTCTATTTCATAACCTCTGAACAATCTTCAATACTTAAATACAAGGCGTTATTTTACAGAAACATAATCAAGATCCCTAAATAAAGAAATGTGATGGAAAACACCAACAAAAACACCCAAACCATAACCACACAACAAAAACAACAACAAAAAACCCAACCAACCAAACAAAAAACCAAAACAAAAACTACCCAAAAAGAACCCAAAACAAAATAAAAAAACAAACCAAATCCAAAACCAAAACAAGCCCCCAAATCCCTAAATTGAGTCTGAGAACTTTGTGTTAGAGTTGGCTCCATATCCAGAACACTTGTATTAAACATTTTAGTATATTATTAAAAATAAACCTAACACTTCACGGAAAATAAAATGCTATCCACTGCACATTTCACCAGTATTACAATATTTTCCTCACAATTTCTGAAACCTTACTGGCATTAAAGACTCTGAACTTCTACTTTTGTCAAAGTTCTGAAACTTTAGGCCTATTGTTTTAACAACTAATTTCTGTGCATTCTGTGTAAACACGTTTTCCCAAATGTCTTCAGTTATTTGTAATTTCATTTTTTATAATTTAATTTTTGAGCTTCTTCAGCAGTCAATAAAATATAATTTGCATTATGACTCTTCCCTCAAATTCCTGAAAGCTAACCTTTTCCTTAAAAAAAATCAATTTATATGTAAATTATCACACGTCTTTCTATAGCCCCAAATATTTCTCCAAATATTCCCCAAACCTTTTCAGCACAGATCCTCAGTATACCTGAACCCACTGAGACTGCATTGGTTTTGATAATTCCATTTTTCTTCCTTTCACCAAGACTTCCTGAGTGAGGGAAAGCAACAAAACTACCAAGGCAAAAAAAAAAAAAATCCAACAAACCACTCCATTTTTTTTCTTTAATGTATATACTGCTGAAACATATGTACAGGAAGAAGTGAAATGAACACTAAGCCCCCAAAGTAGCTATTGATACTAGAATCCAACAAAATAGGAAGCACAGAAAGATTCCCAATTGTACTTCATCTACCATATCAATTGCTGGATGACAATCAAACTTGATAGCAAACCATCTAACAAAGTAACCCTGAAATGAGCTCCCATGGCAGTGCATTCAGGGTTGCTCTCTTCTTTACCTGATACTGATTTCTGATTTCTTTAAATGCAACTGTTCAAACTACTTTCTAAGGATCTGGGAATTTACAGGGATAGAATTTTGAGTTGTGGTAAATCACTAAGAGTCCATTTCAAGTTAAGATATAAGGTTAGAATTTTATGTTTTCTTAAAAATATAACCTTCAATAACAGTACAACATGTACAAAAGTACAAAATAACAAAGTATATTACAAGAAATGTGACAGAATCATAGAATGATAAAACCATAGATTCATAGAATGGTCTGGATTGGAAGGAACCTTAAAGATCATATAGTTACGACCCCTTGGCTGTGCTCAGGGACACCTTCCACTAGACCAGGTTGCTCAGACTCCCATCCAGCCTGACCTTGGCACCTCTTGGGATGGGGCATCCTCAGTTTCTCTGGGCAGCATGTTCCAGTGCCTCACCACCCTCATGGTAAAGAACTTTTTCTGATATCTAATCCGAACCTCCTCTCTTTACATTTGAACCCATGAACTTGTCCCATCTTTACATACAACTCTTTCTCCATCTTTTATCTATGTTCCTTTCAGGAACTGGCATGCTGCAATTAGGTTTCTCTAGCTTTTTTTCCAAAGCTTTCTCTTTTTCAGGTTGAAAAATCACAGTTTTCTCAGTCTTTCCTCATAGGAGAGGTGCTCCATCCCTCTGATTAACTTGGTGGCCCTCCTCTGGACTTACTCCAGCAGGTCCAAGGCCTTTCATGTGCTGGGCCTCCAGAGCTGGATGCAGCTTTCCAGGTGAGGACTTACCAGAGCAGAGCAGAGGAGCAGAATCCCCTCCCTCCCCTGCTGCCCCCACTGCTCTGGATGCAGCCCAGGACACGTTTGGTTTCTGGACTGTGAGTGCCCATGACTGAGTCCATGTCCAGCCTCTCACGCCCCAGCACTCCCAAGTCCTTCTTGGCAGGGTTACTCTGGATCTATTCATCTGCAGCCTGTGTTGATACTGGGAGTTGCCCTGACCCAGGTGCAACACCTTGGTCATGTCAATCCTCATGAGATTCCCATGGGCACATTTCTCAACTTGTCCAGGTCCCTCTGGATAGTATCCTGTCCAGCAAGTATGTCAGCAGCATTGCCCAGTTTGCTGCCCTCTGCAACCTTGCTTAGGGTGCACTTGATCCCTTTGTCATTAATGAATATATTAAACAACACGGGTGCGTATGTGGACCCCTATAGATTTTTTTATTTTTGTCACACTTCAAGTAGTTCTTGAAACTGACTAATTTTCATTTCACATATTTTGTTATCTCAACTTTTTCAGAAGCCTTGAAGCATAAATATGCTGCTCCTATTGCTCTGTTCTAGATGCAGCCACCCATAGACAACCTCTGTTTCTATCAGGAATAAATTTCTTTATTTGGTTCTTATTTATCTGCCCCAAATTTAATAATGCACGACTGTAGCTGAACCATATAGCATCTCACATTGTCTACTCACTACTGTAATTCTGGTAATGAATTACAGGTCACAGAAACTCTGCTATACGTAGCTCTAGCTATTCTGTCATATCTGCCAATCTTGCAGGTGCCCTAAGAGACCTCAAATGGGCACAAATGGCCAAGGAGGGCACCTGAATCAAGTCTCAGGTCTCTTCTGATTAAAATCAGGCCACAGATACAGACGTCACATATAGACACCAACTTCTAAATCCCTAAAAGCTGATACATACAGTGTAGAATTGAACTTTACCTGGAAAGGTGGCCAATCTATGTTTGGGAAGGGGGGACTGACATTGGTCAGCAGGTGGAGAACAACAGCATTGTGCATCACTTGCTTTTCCCTTTTTATTATTATTATTATTATTTACCATTATTATGGTATTTTAATTTATTTTGAATAATGAAACTGTTCTTATCTTAACACACAAGTTTTATTTTGATTCTTCTCCCCACTTCACTGGAGGGGGGTGCAGATAAAGGGGGGCTAAGCGAGTGGCTGCATGGTATTTCATGTCCAGTCAGGATTAAAACTATGACAACTTGTCACCAAGGAAACTTTATGGTGCAAGGTGATGTTTTAGGGAGATACTCATCAATTTGACTTTCCCTCACTGCTTTGAATCAAGTCTCAGCAGAGAGAGATCCAAGATGCTTGATCTAGACAAGAACTGATAAGAGCTGCAAGAGCAACAACCATTTCTGTTATGTTACTGTTATGCGATATAGCATTTTAAGTACATTACTCTAATGGGTTCAGTCTTGGATGTCAATATGTTTGTCTGCCCTAGAGTATTCAACATTCAAATAAGTTAAATATTCCTTCTTGATATGTGGTTGGCAATATTATAAAACATATATCGCATCAAAAGGTAAAGGCAAAGAGCAGTATTTCTTCTTTTCAAGGTTCAAACAAACTGTTCTAAAAGAACGCGATAACAGAAAATGCTTGGCAGTGGCCCTTTTCAGTCTGCCTCTTCATTTCATATTCAATTCCATAAAATATATTTAAGGGGGTAAGAAGAGCAATGAAATGAACTTTGAAGAGGTAACCTACTTAAAAACAAAAGGAAGTTGTTTTACCTGGAAGCATTTCTTTGTACTGTCTTCCTTATAAGTGGTTCTTCACTGTCAACGTGCAAAGAAGTTTTTAGCACCAAAGCTAGTTTGATCTACCTTCAAAAGTAACACTGAATGACCTCTACATTGTAATACTTGAGCAATCAGCAGAATAACTCCAAGTGAACAGAGATTTTCAAATTCTCATCAGTACAGTGGGCAAGAGAGAAAAAAATTAATTTTAGTAACGTGTTTCCATGTCTTAATAAATACACACTGTAAAGTCACAACCGACTGGCATACTCAGGAGAGTATCCACATTAAAGAATACCTGTTGAATGCTTATCATAGCAAAGCATTTTTGAAAGATAAGAAAGGGTGCTAAGTACTACTTTTTGGTTACAGTATGGTCAGGAAATTAAGTTTATTTCTAGCATTTTATTTGAAAATAATGTCAGCTATTCAGGCTAAAATGTAAATACCTTTAAAATGTACTTCTCAAGCATGAGCAACTACCCTTTCTCAGAAACAACTTAAAGAAAATCCCAAATGAAGGCCAATTGTCATAACAGTGGGCACTTCTGTTTTTCAGTCCTATGAAATACAGAATGCACTAAATAGAGGACTGGGTCTTGTGAAGGTTTGTGGAGAGATGCAAAATCCAGCTACTCACAGTGGGAGAAGTGACGCCTCTGGTAAATGATATGCAAAACACATATCCCAATTACCTTACTCAGCAGCAGGTTAATCAATGGCAAGCCCAATGGGCAGCATCATCTGTCTTTTGAAACATCTGAGCCAAGGCCAGAAGATTGAGTACAAGAAATTTGGAGGCGAAGAGGGATTTCTGAAACCATTAAACATTACATGAGAACCCTATAGTTAGGAAAATGTTTCCCACAGTAATGAAGTTAAGAATAAAACGTCAGTCCTTTCTTATAGCTCAGCCTTCCTATACACAGTCTGATTTCTCTGTACAGGAAAGAAACACCAGTCCACAGGTAATAAACACCAATAATCTCAGGACCTGAGCAATACAGAGCTGTACCCATGGATGCCAAAATAGGTGCAGAAGGCAGGTATTCCTAGGAAAGTGCTGCAGCTATCAACAGTTAGAGCAGAAGCACCATGATGAGAAGCAGGAATCACCATGGCCTCTTTTGGAAACCACATCCTATAGGTTGCATTAGGGATGCTCCATAATTAACCATTATCTGCAACTTCTGGTGATTTGGAGGACTACCTATGTCTCGTGATTCTGATTTGGTCTGTGCTGTTTTAAGGGGTGTGGGAGTACAAAAGTTGAAGGTCAGAAAGAAAGGTGTATGTGATTGAAGTTCTAGTTCTCCAAGTACAGGGCAGCGAAATCACATAAAACCTCAGAATCACAATTTCAAATGCACATGTCTAAATGCTCTCAAATCCTTTACTGGATCTTGGTTTAAAAAAATCCAAAACACTTTGCAAGATGTTGCATCTGGGGGCTGTGACTATTCATATCTTTTATAAGTGGGCATAGGGTGCTATAATGCACTTCCACCAGTGGGTTGGTGTCTTCAAGGGAAATTCACTTTGTCTTGCTCTCCTTATTTTATATAATACCATCAATTTAAAACAGAACTAATGTGAAAAAGGACTAGTTCAAAAGAGTAGTGTAAAAATTCAAGAGGCATAAACTGTTCTTCATAAGTATAAATTTTTTTACCAAAATTTTGGAGCTTCTTAGGCCTCTGAGACCCTGCTGACCTGTGGTACAGTCACTGGAAAAGTCAGCTAAAGAGTAAAATTTTGAATTTCAAAAGTCTGCTACCAAACTCCAGCATCTTCTCCTTGTTGTCTTTTGGAATGTGTCTAGACATATTTTGTCTATTTCTCTGTATCCCTGAAATATTACTTTCATCATGGAAATTCAGACAATTTTATTAGAATAAAATTAAGATCTAGTGACCTTTACATTTAAAGATATAATCCACAGAATTTCATACTGCTATTAAAAGGTCTGTCCAAATGCTGGAATTCTCACCATGTGTATGCAAAGATTGAAATGAGTACTTTGGTTTATATGAAGTCTTCTATTACAGACGAGTCATTTTCATATATCTGTTGTTATTGACAAGTATGAGAGCAACTTTCAGTACTTCCTAGCAATGTACAACAGCTGGAAGCTGATTTGTTGAATTGAAAATATTTTACCTGGACTTAGTCCAAATGGCTCAGAGGCATATCAGAGCCAGAGAAGACACACATTTCAGAAGTTAACCAGGACGAAAGCAACACTGTTTCTGCACAATAAGTAGTTTTGAAGTGCCATTCAAGAACAACAAATACATGTAAGATTCCCTGCTGCATAAACTCTTTCACGGGCTACAGCTGATTGGTAGCTGTAGACTAATTCCCAGCTATGATTCATAGTTTAAAGAAATGCAAATACTGTACAAGCTTTCAACTCTCTACTAAGAAGTATTTCTGTACTTTTGTTCTTTATACTACACATAAATGCTATATATGCAGAAAGTAACATATTTACAGTATATGGCTCTATACTTTTAGAGAGGGATGGAACAGAATTATTAAATCCTAAATTCCATATTGGTGCAAACCCAGGAGAGTAGCAACTGCATCTATATATGGATCTGGAAACAAAAAAGCAGGTAACAGTAAATGCAACCAAGGAGAACGGCTCTGTAAGAATCTTCCATCTGAACTGGGAGAGCTAAAGGGAAGGGCTCATCCTGCTAGCAGCTGTTTCCTGGAGGATGGAGATTGTATTTCAGGTCACAGGCTTCAATCATCTTAGAATATTGCCACGAGAAAAAAAAGGTTAATTCCCTAGTAAATAAAATAAATTAGACTATTTCAACTGGAAGGGACCTACAATGATTATCTAGTCCAGATGTAATGTTTGCATAGCTGCAAGAAGCCTCTTCTTTTAATTCAGTGGAAAATTTCACTCACAGAATGGAAGGCATTTGGAGGAACTAGCCAAAACTTGAACTTCTTTGCCATGAATGTCAGTAAAGGCACAGCATGGGTAGGAAAAAAACCAAAACAACACTAAAATAAATTTTAGCCCTGTCTTCTGGATAAAATATTTTGTTTTTCCTTACTATGGGACTGCTCACATACTACTCACTACCTGGCTTTGACTTCCTCATAGACGTAAATGCCTGTTCTTTTTAATTATTATCATTTAGTGAGAGCATTCACTTAATCTAGTTCTGAACTAAATGACATTGGCTTGTTATCACCTTAATATTATACTTTGCATCTGATGGTTACCCCATTATAACAACTCAATTTATGACAGTGAAGCCCTAAATTATATTTACAATTTCTGTTAGAAACTAATTACCAGACTAGCCCTAAAACTGTCCTCTTCCACCAAAACAGAGCGTACGAGCATGAAAATGTGCTATCTCAATAATCACCTGTTTTTACAGAACAGGAGTTTTCTTACAGAGGTAATGCACTCAATTTACAGTTTTAGTCCTGTTTTTTCCTTTTCTCTGCTTTTTCAAAAATTCCTGAAGTCTATTTTCCTATGATGAAAACTGAAGACTGAAAAATATTTAAAACATGTAATTTTGTCAAAACTCTCATCTTAAGTCAGCAATGCAAATGACAGGTTGTTTTCCCAAATGTTAAACAGCAAAAGAGCTGGATCTGAACAGTTGCATTAAAATTGGTTATTTGCAGTATGAAGACCAAAATGCTTCCTGCCTTCCTATAAGCTTTCATGGGATGGAATCCTTTGGAGAGGACAGTATTCACAAGCTACAAATCTAAAAAACTTCTATTTTGGATGGAATGTAGCTGCTTCACTTGAAAAGTTATAGATTTATACAAACTAGTTAAAGATTTATACAAACTTTTGCTTTCTGCCTTGACATCTATTTTTGTTTCATTCTTTTCTACATCCTGTTCAAAACTTTTATGTACAAGACTCTTGGGTCAATGACACACAGACTATGAAAGAAAAATAACTGGGGGGATCCTGACTTTTCAGTGAGAAGGTTGCATTTTTAATTTCTTCCTCAACCATTGTCCAAGAAATCTTAAAACCAAGTAATTACCAATTTTCCAGGCACTTTTCATTTTAATACTGTATTTTCATGATGTCAGCTACTAGGCCAAACAGTCAAAGATCCCTGAAAATTATGTAATTTTCTGATATTTGAAGTCCTGCTTTAACTGTCCCTTTCAAATCAAAGGTCACCTCCAAAAGATGGCTCTGAAAGGAGATTCTGAAAGCTTTCTCTCAGTTATTTCAAACTGAAATCTGAGAAGTGGAAAACAAAAGACTGTGGGTACCCTCAATTTGAAAAATTTACTGTGTATGCAGGTCAGAAAATCAATGTAGCCCACAATTTACTGCTGTTAACTTTCACTCATTTAACTGTTTTGTGTTCAGATTGAACATTTGTTAGAGATGTTTCACTGAATATAAAGATTCCTTTAAAGCAATGGAAAACAAATCTATTCTTTCAATTTACATTCTTACTAGTAGTCTATGTAAAAGCCTATTTATTTACAGGTGAAATATAGCCAGATATTAACAATGTTTTAATGACACATTTAATTTCTCCTTAAAGTTTCATCTTTTATCCTGAAGGGCAGATACTTACTGCTCTTTCAGGACCTTGCTTCAAATTTGTTCTTCATCCTGTAAACCATAATGATCTCATAACCAACAAATTACAAACACTTATTTATCATCTGAATCCTACAAAGCCTCCAGCTTTTACCAGCATATATTGTCTTAAAAAGGGAGTAATTTAGACACTAAGATAATCAGATTTTCAGTGAGAGTCTCTACTGACCTCAGCATTTCTGCATTCCTAGGGCGAGAACAACTGAAATGCTTTCACTGACCTACCACACTAAGCCATGTGCTTTTATGAATATAGGCAGCTGCTCCCCTTGCACTCCTTTCTCCCACTCCTCTTTAAAGAGAAGCTTTTAACACCACAGATTGCCCAGGGAGAAAGCACTGTGGTTTTGACTCCTTGAGTGTTCTAACACGATCCTCTGCTGATACCCACTGTATCTCCTCTCTCAGAGGTCTCTGTTAGCACTACTCCTATACATAACCTTACATCAGCCAGTGGGGCCAGCCTGGTTCTCTCACCAAACCCAGTACTTTTGTTTATGAAGTTATGTCAGGAAAAAAGTGTGGACCCATGATTTTCTTGTATAGAGTAACAATTTACTGCATTGGGGATATTCAGCCACAGGCATATAATATCAAAGAATTAAGGTTCTTTCTGTTGATTTTTTACTTTTCTGGATCAGTGTTTCTGTTAAAAATACCTCAGATCAGCAAAGCCTTTAGTGTGTCTATCTGTGAAGCTGATCAGTGCAGCTCCTGTGAGTTCACAACTCATTAAAACAAATTACAGTCTCAGACATATATTGTCTCCATTTAGCTTAATAATAATATAAATAGAAAACAAGGGGTGACAACAACAATAAACCCCCCCATGCACAGCTACTGAGCTTGGCTTTTTCCACAGCTGTACCCTGTTTCTGTGAAGGCTGCAGTTTAGGTTAGAAACTTACTTCAATTTGTAATGTGTGAAAGAGAAGGATTTTAATCCTCCTTTCTGTGAAAACAGAACCTCAACTTCAGAGTTGTGGCCTAACTTCTATAATCCTTTGGATTTATATACTTCTACTTTTCTAAAAAGAAAATAGTATTTCCCTTCAGCAGGAAAAAAAATCCTGAAAAAATTCCTGAACTTGAAACGTAAGAAAGTGTGGTGATAGAATTTGCAGAAAATACAGAGATTTTAGAACAAGAAAAAAGTCCAAACTTTTATGGTATCTTTCACTAATATTAGTCAAAAAAATGCAAAAGAAGAGTCAAAATGCAGAATATACATAAAATGAAGAGAGCATTTGGTGAGGGAGTCTTCACTGGTGCCTGATCATGTTTTTGTGTTGCTGAAACACCTTTGTAGTGATCATTTATTTAGAAAGTAATTAAAAATACACTTACAGGATTAGGTGAGTTGGCTCTCTGTCCTGAACTCATTCACAACATGGTGGGTTAATATGCCAAATTGACATGGATGCCCACCGAGTCTGTTACAATAAAACACAACTTTCTGGATGGGAGATGCAGCTGGTCTATGATAGATTCAATTCTCCTTCAGTGCAAAGGCAAACAGCTTATTTTAATTTTTTGTCAGCTGAAATCTTCAAACTGTTAGAAATGGCTCCTAAATCTCCAGTTATAACTCAAAATAACTAGTTTGACTCAGGACCAAATGGGATAACCACTCTTAGGTTACAGAGATGGGACTTAGCTCATCTACCTATAGATCACTGCAGACATCTATAACAAATGTGGTTTTCCACACCTCCTCTTTTTTTGTTGTTGAGAAGTAGGAACTTCTTATAGAGCTATTAAAGTGCTTTGTACCAGATGTCTACCTAAGAAAGGAGGGGAATGGCACTCTAGAAGTACTTATTCTTTTTCTATAAAGGAACCTTGAATTACTATTTCAGATACTGCCAATACATTAGAGATGTCTACATGGATGAGAGACCTCTTTCCATGGATTTTTGTTGAAAGAGTAAAGAGAGCTTTTGAAATTTCCTCCTACGTTTTCCTGAGTGAATGAGTATTTACAGTATCTTTCACAGTAGAGTCAAGCAGGTTAATTTGAACAACTTATTTCAGCAGTTGCTCTCACTTCACCAGCAGCTCACTACTAGCACTCTCCAGTCTCACTGGGGACAGGAAATTTTGGTCACTGACTCTCTGTAACTGATTTCTCATCTTCTACCTTTCCTCTCCATGCACTATGCTTCATTCTTAACATGCACATCACTGTAATACCAGAGTACACAAAAAATTATTAGTGCAACTCAAAATCATCCATAACTGTATGGCTACACACCTCCTAAACCTTTTTTATTTGGAAGAAAATGTCTAAAACCAAATAAAGATGGTAGTGTATATTCTTAAATATCATTACATTCTCTTTTATTACTTCAGCATCACTTTTACCTGCTAAATTAGACCTAAATAAAAAGTAAAACTAATTATAAAATAAATGTGAAATGGAGAAATACTATTCTCATAATTTTTTTTTTTTTAGTAATTTCTCTTTAAATTTCTGGTTCTGGCTCTGCATTTATGACTAGACTTGTACTAAATATGTACAGACAAAATGTATTTTAAAATCACATGCAGGCAGATAGTCCCTTCCACCAATATAATACTGTACTAACAACTTGGGAGTCAAAGGGAATTTGGGTAATGATCATTTAGCATTGCTTTTTGTTTAGAAATGCATCTCTTGATTCAACAAAGAAAAACAGAAAAATGTGATAAATCTCTACATTGGTTCTATTTGGCTTATTTATTTTTTTATGCAGCCTTCAAGTTGATTTATAACATTACATTCAAATAACTTGGTAGTAGCAGTCTTTGTTGCAAAACAAATGGATCAAATTAACCATTCTGTGTACTACAACTCTGGACAACAAAGTGTCAAGGAGTACATGGGTGGGTTCAGCACTTTTAAAATGTATTGTACATACCTTAGTGCTTACTTCAGCCACTGATTGATTAGACTATAGTTATCATGTAAGAGGACTGACTACATTACAAGGAAAAAGAAGGAAAAAAACCCCAGCTATCAAGTACCTGGACCTCTATTAATACAATCCTAGAAACACTCACTATAAATGAGAGCCTGAAATGAGGGACAAAGGTGAATTTTTTCAATGCTAGTAATTAATTCTTGCTTTGCATAGGGTAATTGAGGGCAATCACAGAATATTGCATGTCATTTCATTATTGGGCCATCAGATGGACTTCTGCTTGCATATCCTGGTAAATGTGTTAAATACTTTGGCTGTTGTACTCATGTTAAGGATAAAAGCCTCCTTAACCTTCCTGTCAGTCCCACCTTCCTTTTAAATGTTGTCATTTCCATTTCACCTTTTTTTTTAATTTTCAGACTTAAAAAGAAATAAAGATACGACATGCAAAACCTCATGCTTTCCTTTGCTTTAATATGAAAAAAGGTATTAGAATAACTAAAATAAAAACATTCTGGAACAGCAGTAAATATGAACTTACATTGTAAAGAAATTACATATTCTTGCTGTTGTGGTCACTGCTGTCATAACCCTTAGCTTTCTTTTCCTGTGTCTGTGCAAATCCCTTACCCAGCTGTCAGCACTCAAGATTAGGTTGCGATAAAAAGAAAGGCAGCTGCTAGATAGAACTAGAAAAATATCAGTTCTGTCTTGGAAATCAAGAACCAGGTTGCTCATTTCTTCATTAATTCTTTGAACCCCCCTATAACATAAAGTACAATTCCACTGATAGTTTAAGCCACTTGTTCTGAAAAGTTTGACATACACATTTATAAACAGACCTTTCTGTTAGTCATCCGCTCAGTTGTGATACTTTCAAGGCCACCATATGTTGGTTCACTGAATATACGTACACATTTCTTCAGTGTAATTTAGGAGGCATAAAGACATGCCTGCTTTGACACAAAGAATTTTGGCACAAATCTTGTGTTCAGTATAACTGAGAGTACCTTCAGTTGAGTCCTACAAATTATTTCAGTTATTATAATTATACAAGTATGGATCTTCAAAATACATCACTATACAGCGGCACCAGATTCACCAGTGGCATCCACCTTTCAGGAGTTTAAATGAAGAAAATAACTTCTGTAGATTTCTTGTACAATATGGAGTTTCTGCAATCTGCTGAAATATAAGACCTGAATCTTTGGAAGTGCATCTTTCTCCTCATTGACTTCTTGGGGTTCTAGGGAAAAGGTTTTCTGACTTCCATATTCTGGAAAGATACCTAAATTATTTAGAATTAATCTAGGCTCCAGTGCTTCAATGAAGATAATAAGTCCTTCTAAAATGAATATAACATAAATCTAGTGCTTTGAAAAGTTTCCATAGTGCTTACAATATTGTACAGTACTGTTCTCTTTATGATCATGCCAAATGGTGGTGTGATCAGAGAATCATAGTTGATATAGTAGATAATGAACAACAAAATGTGGATAAAGTAGGACCTTCTTTACCATTGTAACACAGAATTTTTTTGTCACAATATTTTCAAATAAAGTGAGCAATATTTGAGTCCATGCTCCCTTTGTGCCACACAGACAAAAGGCACAGCCTTGGTCACTTGAGATCATAGAGTCACAAAATATCCTGTGTTGGAAGGAAACCACTAGGAACATCAAAGGCCAACTCCTGACCCTACAAAAGACAACCCCAAGAATCTTACCATGTGAGCTGGCCAAACAATTCTTGAACTTTGTCAGGTTTGGTGCCAGGGCCACTTGCCACTGTTCCAGTACACAAACATTTCTTAATACCTAATCTGATTCTTTCCTGACACAGCTTTTTAAAATTCCCTTGGGTCCTCTACCACTGGTCACAAGAGAGATCAGTTCCTTCCTCTCTGCTTCCCCTTGTGAAGATATTGAAGATCACAATACAGGTTTCCCTCAGCCTGTTCTTCTCCAGACTGAACAAGCCAAGTGATCTAAGACATTCCTCATAAGGCTTCCTTTGGACTGTTCACCATCTTCATGGATCCTCCTTTGGATGCTCTCTTATAGCTTTATATCTTTTTTTTTATATTGTGGTGTCCAAAACTGTACAGAGGGGTCTAGGTGAGGGTGCATGAACAGGGAGTAGAGCAGGACATGCAGAGATCTGCATGTTTGTGAAAGCATTCATAAATTCACAGGAAAGAAGTTAAAAACCTGTCGTACCAGTGAAAGCCATGATCACAATACTCTGTAATCACCATCCTGCCACTAGCTCCTGATCTGGGACCTTCCCTTACCTGCAGGAACATACTTTGAACACAGCCATGGTAGCAGTCCTTCTCACTGAGAACAGTCCTTATCAGCCAAGTGGCTGATGCCTTCAGTTTGGTCACAAATAGGTAAAAGAAAATTTCATCAAAACCAGTAACAAGGTAAGTCCACCATCACATGGATGTTTTTGCATATACTGCACTTTTCCTGAAAATGTGTAATTTTTTCTTACTGGGAATGTCAGCTTTACAGGTCATATTAAATATACCTCTATTCTCAATGGGTTTGGATAGCTTGATTGCAGATCAAGCCATCCAAAATTACAGATTGTATTCTGATTTTATTTTATATATACAGCTGCATATTTACCTGCTGCTCATGTGGTACTGTGTATTTTACTACATGGAATACAGTTTGATGCATATTAGCAAAAAAGCAGGATAGAGGTACTAATATATTTGGTTAATATCTGATGACAAAAAAAATTAAAAATCAAAGAAATAAACAATCAATCAGACCTCTCCAAACTAGCTTTTTCTTTTGGTGTCCCACAGGGCAATTTGAGAATCCAAAAAACTGCACAAATGGCAGAACAGAAAATGAGTGCATTGTTTTTATTATTAGTAGCAGCACATTTATTTCATCTTCAGTTAAAACGACATCCTCTTTTTTTCAGATGTCACAAGTCTTTTTGTTTTTTGTTATTATATAGATTCATGTAAATAATTTCATTATTCAAACTAAGACAAAAAAACTAAATAAAACGTTTTAGCAAATTTCCCAAAAAGGAATTACTTCGCAAAATTATTAACATATATATCATACATTACATATCTTGATGATTTTAGTAATAAGAAAGGGAAATGAATTAATTATATTTTCAGCACTAATCTCTTCCAATTGCTTAAAAAAAAAAAAATCACAGTTTTGAAGATGTCAGGGAAGGTTAACCCACGCCATTTATCACAATTACCAGAGAAAAATATTTCCTTGCTATAACTGACTCAGTATTTTTTTCCATATACTGAAGGCTGTTCTCCTCAGGCCTCACTAAACCTTCCACACTGTTTTTCTGGTACTTCCAAATAGAAGGTATTATCTAAAACAATATCCCATATTCTTCACTACAATTTTTAGAATTCTTCATTTCTATCAGATGAATTTTCTTGTGCTCCAACAATACACTCTCGTATCATACTAATATATCTTTTTCCCACTATAGTAATGCCATGGATTTCAAAAGAAACGCACTTTTAAAAACAGAAAACTGAATTATACATTGTATGCTTTTTTAGGAAAGAAAAAATTGCTAAAATTGCTGTTTTTAAAACATGGCATTATGTTCTTCCTTAGTTATGCTGACCAAAAAGGTCCTTTGTTTGAATGTATAAAAAAGAAAAACATCCCTTGATCTCTGACACTTTGGGACTGTGTAGTACACTAACTTCCTGGGATGGACTCTTGTTAATACACTGCTGAAAGATTGTTTTACCTTATTTTTAAACAAATCAGTCACCAGTGAAAGACAGAGGAGCAGGGGTAAGAGTATTTGATTCAAATGCGTTTTATATCACGCAGATTTTTCTGATGCGGTTGGGAGGCATGTGTCTACAAGAACAACTTTCAAAGCATCATTGTCTCTGGTATGCCTTTCTTTTGTAAATTATACGAGAAATCAATACTGAAAGTAAGGCTGTCAAAACTGCCTAGTACTAGCATATAAGTGACTCTAAATTAATCACAGATTTTCGATCATCCCATCACTGGAGCAGCATCAGTAGGGAATAACCAAATAGTTCAGTTTGTCATCAGTTCTGAGAAATGAAAAACTGGAAAACACACCTATCAAATGGACCTTGAATATAAATCCTTGCTGAGGACCTGCACATTATTCTCAGCCTGACAAGCCCACCTTGGCTGAAGGATTTATAGAGTGTCTGCTTGCAGCAGAGGCAACGGAGCATAATTACCTGGATTGAGTATTGCTCAAAAATAGCACAACAGAGGATAACATTTATGAATCACAATTAGTATGAACTCTTCCACACAGGTGGATCATGGAGCTGCTGTTCATCAGTGCCACAAAATAAAGGAACAAAATGATCCACAGAGTATTGCAGGCCCTCTCCCCAGTCTGACAGAAATAAGAATAAATTACCAGAATTTTAGTCAAAACCTAGACTCTAAACTACATCATTAATGGAATATCACCATTAACCACATGTTACTGTCATTTTTTAAAAAACTTATTTACGAGAAAAGGGACAGTACCTATTACCAAACATTTATTCCCCTGATGCCAACATAACTTCTCTAATAAACACATGGATATTTATATGTATGCATATATATCTGCACACAAATATGTACATATAAGCACCATTTAGTAATCAAGAAATTGCGATTCAGTCATTATAAACGGAATTAAGAAATCCTCCTTGTAGTGTTCTTTGAGATCACATGTGAGTGACTTACCAGATACCTTTTTCTAGTTTCCTTGCATAGGAAGCAGTGACAAAAATAGCCTGGGAGGAAATAAATATGTGCCCTTCAGCAATGGCCAGAGGAAAGATGGTACTGGCAGCAACTCAATCTGTCATTTGCCAGAGGCGTGGTGTCTCTCTCACATAATAAATAATAAGTAATGATATCACTGCAAAGATTGCATATACTTCTTCATTTGTGAGAGTCAAAAGAGCTATCATCTGTCCCTGGCTCCACACAAATGATCTACAGAACTGCACCTCCTCCTCCTTGCTCTCCACAAGTAATAATTTCATATTTTAGATGCAATGGATGTCATAAGAAAGAGATGGTTTTCAGGAAGCTTCAGTAAAAAAGATGATTAGACACTGTATGACAGGACATAGCTGAACTTTAATAAACAGATGCACAAGTAGTCAAACTGATTATATAGCTTCTGTTAGTT
Organism: Thryothorus ludovicianus; assembly: GCA_013397245.1. Lineage (NCBI taxonomy): Eukaryota > Metazoa > Chordata > Aves > Passeriformes > Certhiidae > Thryothorus > Thryothorus ludovicianus. Next base: position 47,364 of record VZTB01016437.1, read on the forward strand.
ACTTATACTAAAATTTCAGCATTTAATGAGGAAAGAAAAAGAAACCAGTTGCTGTTCTTAAGTCTTGTAGTCACAACACCTAAGATTTTGAGAGAGAGCAAGTTAAAAAGGCCCTAAAGAGATCAGGACAGTACCCTAAAAAGTAGATGGTGGGGATCCACAGTGGTTGAATATTCAAGCTGATTTCCTGGGTTGTTTTTTTCTAGCAAATTAGCAATATAAATATCTTTGATAGTGAAGGCTATGTCTAACAACATTCAACAGCAGCATGCAGTACAGTGAAAAAGAAAATGTATTTTTCCATTTATGTAAAGTTGGATATTTCCCAAATAAAACAAAAAATTAGCTGTATTTCAATCCACATTTGATCAGAAAATTAGCATTAGCCACAAACAAAAAAAATACGTAAAAAAAAAATCAAATTTATTTAAAGAAATGGACTCAATTTATTCTTTTTGTTAAAAAACATTAATTTTCATTTACATGGAGAGAAATACTTATAAAACCAAAGTAATAGCAATTAAGAAATTCTGATTTTACTTTAAAATATATTTTCTTTCCATTCATTATTTTGAAGTTGAGAGAAAGAGAGGCAACAGCCTTTTAACCAAAAGAAATGCACTATATTATATGACCCACTATGACATCTAACACTGTTAACTACACAGGAATCTTCATTTTCCTATTTTTAGGGCCAAAGCTTTAAGAATAAGAACCACATCTCCTAGTACAACTTGGGGCGTTCTAGGACTTTTTCCAGCCATAATTTTTTGGTAGCAGTGTAGCTTCCAGAACCATAAAGTGCTCTCCTGGAAGGCAGCAGTAGGAGCTCTCAGCACTGACAGTTGCTCCTCATTATCCCCACGGTGAGCTGCACTAATGAGTCCCCGTTTGGGCAGGCCTGAGCCACCTTCCACAGTGACTGAAGTGAACACAGCTGGTTTGCCCCGAAACAGAGTGGGAGGACTCCCACAAGCTGCTCTTGGGCCTCAGCTGCGGGGGCTGCAATGATTACCTAGAGAAGCAGCAGTCAACAGCTGTGAAAAGTAAATTCAAACTGTTCTAGCTAGATCTTGTTTGTTTCTGCACTAACTTAATCAGCATCATCCTAAGCACAGATGAGTTCTTAGGATTTCATTCATCCAAAGACTGGGGAGGCTGGCCTCACCTTTCTTAGTTTATAGAACACAATGAGATCACAGTCTATAGCTTCAGGGGGAAAATAGCAAAATATTAGTTTCATGATGAAGATTTAATAGATTTGACATGGTCAGAGGGCATACCTGGTTTCTAACTTTCATCTTCTAGCACTTTTTTTTCTTTACTTTAATAGTGTGCAACTAGAAAAGTAAATTCGTGCTTTTTAAAGTAAAGGAAGATGTGAAACTGCAATAGCAACAAGTTGCTAGAAGTCCATGGAGAAGATTTTGGAAAGAAACATGAATTCCTTAATTCATACCCTAGAGAAATCCCAAACCTCAAAGTTTCAAGACCTTATTTGTTAAAAGCACAGAGAAACAATAAACCTCAGCAGGGAGGAAAGAACAAGTTGTGAAACTTTAACAAGATCTCCAAGGAAGCTTAGACAAAAAGGTAAGAATCGATGTTGCTGAGACTTTAAAAAAATATCAGAGGTATAGTTTCATTTTCATGAGCTACATCTGAACCCTGGATAACCTGGTCAGATTCTTGAGTTCTTGATGAAATACCTTTCTTAAATTAGACAGGTTTAAAAAGACTAACATTTTTTAGACATTCTATTAATCAGAACTTAGAGAAGCAGAGTAGAACAGAACATGCTATAAACTGAAATAACTGAATTCTGTATACCCCTGTATGTTCTTGTATTGTTACTGCAGCAGTTGATTTTCTTAGTTATCTGTTTTTCTTATTTTATATTACTTTATGAAGACTGTTAAGGCTTTCACATATGAAATACATTAATCCACCATGCAACTACCTCTATATGCTATGCATACTTGTGAAGCTGAAAGACTTAATCCAGAAGGTTTAACCATTTCCTCATTCCACTGAAAGAAATCTTTAAATTGTTTAAAATAAATTAAAAAAATTAAATGTGTGCATATGGTCTAAGGATAAACCCTTTCCTCCTTCCCACAACCCTCCCCAAGCCAAACCTATCAGTGTCTTTTAATTTGTTATCTTTAGTAGAGCTAGCAGGACCATGATATTTAAATAAGGGAAACCAAAGACAAAAATATCTATTCCTCATAATAGTATTTTAAAGCTTTTGGAGTTTGCCTGGAAATATAAAGATTAGTGCATTCAGAATCAAACTTACAAAAACTAAAAAAAACATGTTGTACTATTACAATTACTATTAGTAGGATGCACTAAATATTTCATGATTGAGACTTGGCAAAAAAATACTTTTGTGCTTTACTGACAAATCATACCAAAAAAATGAAAATTCAATTTGTACTGAATATTTCATTATTTTTTAATCAAGGAAAAATATACTTAATGTTGAAAGTAAGATTTAATTTAAAAAAATTAACTCTAAATTTTAGTTAATAAAAAAATGGAATAATTTAAATGAAAAATGATCTTAGAATAAAGACTGAAAACAATTCAAAACAAAAATTTTCAGTTTAGGATCAGCCTCAAATTTTAAGTCATCTTAATGATGTATTATCCTTAAAGAGGAGAACTAAGCATACTCTGTCATGTATGCTTAAGCTGAATGATAATTCATTTTTAAAAATTAGTTTTATTTTGTTTTATTTTATTTGTTAAGATGCTTTTCCGGAAACTCTGTGTATAGAAAATCCTATTTACTCAGACAGGAAGGTTGGTTTAGAAAATTTTGAATAAATTTCCATTCAAATTCTTATAGGTACAAGGGGGACTTCTGGATGCATTCAAATTTTAGAAGAGTAGAAGGCAGTTAAATTCTTTCTTTACTCAAACGCTCCCATTTTTCTTCTTCTTTTATATCTGTAAGGAAGTCCCACTGGCTTATGAAGAGTTAAACAAATTTAAACATAAGGCAATCAGTACAGTGTGTCCTGACCCGCCCAGGCTGAAGGACAGTGGCTCTGATTTCCACAGCCCCGCTAAGATTTTCAGACAGAAGAAAGGATCTGCAGCTCCCTGCGATGGTGGGTAGCCTCATCCTCGCGATTCAGCAACAGCTAAATGTTAAAAACACATCTTTTCCCTTCTTAGTCACCTCTGGCTGCTTACAGCACCTGAGGAAATGTAACAGGCCCAAAACAGCAATGCCCACACCTGCAAATGGAATTCCTTGTGTAAGACTGGAACACGGGAAGCACAAGAAACACCTGGGAGACTTTTCCTCTTGCATTTGCTTTTTGAGAATTGGCTGAATCAATATTGCTTACTGCACTGTCAAAATGTGTATCCTCATGCACATTAGACATTCTCAGAATACTGGATTTCTTGATTTATGTGTCATTTAAGAAACTTGAAATGATGGTATCTAAATGCAGAGAGATGCAACAGCAAGAAAATACATTACTGGAGCTGTTACAAGCTTTGTATATTTTTCTTTAAAAACCATCTTACAGGCAACCTATTTTTAGGTAACTCTCATCATTTTTTTAAGCCAAGAAAATCATGTTTCTCCTCTCAGTATTAGACATCTGCCTTTTAAACAGAGCAAATAAAATTTTGTTCTTCATATACTAGATCTTAATCAACCCAATATTTTAGACAGTTATTTAGAAAACACTTTGTTCAGCTACTCTTAAGGAAAGCAGAGGAATGCACCATTTTCTTTCCCTGCATGGTCTTGCATTGATGACTGTAGAAGATTACACTTTTTCATTTCACCTCTCCCTGTGCCAATTTTTTTGTGACTCAGAGCAATTCTAGATGATGTTTCTATGCTCAACTACCCTGTCAATATTCTAAGTGGGTGAAAGATTAATTTTTCCCACTGAGATCAACTATGTCAGGATATCAAAGGCCAATTATAGACAAAAGCTATCATGGAGCGGTCACTTCCAGCCTCCTGCCAACACCAATCCCAAATGCAAAGGAAATCAGCTTCCTGCTGAACTGAATAAGCTCTAGTTCTAGTACATCCCATGTAGCCAGCATGCTGGTATCACTTTTATTCATTTCCACAGCTGAGGAATGTGCTTTGCTGAGCTGCATGACTCATCTTGCAATGTGTGGTGCCCAGAGCAGTGGCACTGCTGGGTGGGAGGGCAGCAGACGGCACATCAAACACATCTCTGGTATGCAGAGCGAGCAGAGGTTGTTGACTAATTGTGACTTCAAAAAAAAACTCTTCTGCACATTGCTTGTTGACAGCTGTTATTATGACATTTAATCTATAGTCATTATTTGGGGAAGCAGCTCAAGAAGGATCCAGCAGTCAGACTGCTAAACCCACTTAGTGGATTACCTTGAGCTTTTTAGTTCCCAAAATTCAAGTTCTTTCATATTTTGTGGCCTGAGAGCAGAGCAAAAATCTTGATCAATGAGTGTCAGCAAAAATGCCTCAAACTGCTAAGAAAGGAAGGAGAAGAAATAAAGTTGGGGGCATAATATGTGTCAGCAATCCTTATTAGAGCAGTCATTGCTGAAGGCTAGATAGGCATTGTGTAGGAATCCTGATTAAATGGACTAATTTTGAAGTGTAGAATTAAGTTGAATTTAATTTTTGCTATCTCAGGTATCATACCGTATTATCTCCACATGAGTTAACTTCTCTGCTTCACTCCTACTGCCATCTCTGCTCTGATGACTGCAGGATGTGCCATTTCCAGCCATCAATACAATCTGAATAATACCAATGTTTCCTTTAGCCTCTGGCTGGCTCAAGTCCATTTTTGTTTTCCCATTCAGAGATGCTCCATTTGATGAAGTTACTGGATTTGGATCTGTCTTATTTATTATGTCTATCCCTTTTTGAAGGACTTCTATGCTGGATAAACTTATTAAGGATAAATTCAGTAGGCAGGGGAGTTACTTGGGACATTGATGATTCTGATTCAAAAAGTAATACCTGATTAGGCATATGCAGAGAAACCTGGAAAAATCAGTCCAGAATAACAAATAACCTGTTCATCATGGCATTCTATTCTCATGCACATCCTATTCTCAACCACAATCCTACACTTGAAATCCAGTTTTTCTCACTACTGCTTTTGACCAGGAACTCCACTGTAGAGCTGAGAAGGCTTTGCCAGCAAAAGCCTTTTTATAATGGCACAAACCAATAATGAGTTTGTGTTTTGATTAATTGGATTTTCTAGCTAAAATAAACAAACAACACTTTGTCATTAAGCTCCTTCTAGTACGCACAAAACAATTCCTGGACCAATTCCATTTCTGGATGGAAGATACAAATTAAGACCAGATACAAATTAATGTTTTAGAGTTTATGGCATTGATTTGAGCTTTAATTCACAAATTTCTTTAGCGGGTTTGAAAGGTACATTGCCCAGTCATAATGTAACTGTGTCACTCCAAGTATCTATCTTGGCAGTAATTGTCACAGTCCTTGATGTAATTTGGAATAATCTGTTTTCCTATTCTGGGTCCTAGGAAGAGAGAGAATATCACCTAAAATACCTTTTCAAACCTGACCAATTCTTTTTCACATCCAGACCTGGAATGTGAAACTTACTTGACTAAGGGGTCTCAGCAGTGCAAGTCAGGCCATTCACTGAATAACAACTAGCTGAAGAAAACTCAGATTCTGTGCAGACTAACCTTAAGTTACCACCACTAAAATAAAGCTTCAAGATGCAAATGCTGTATGGTAATGGCTAATCTCCTCAAAAAACACCCCAGTCACAATACCTTGAACAGCTACAGGTTGTCTCTTTTGTAACTAATGTGGGGTTTGTTCAACATGAAACCTGTGACCTTACAACCTTGACTTCCTCAAAGAACGCCCAAGTGAGATTTTTTAATATATGTCTAATAGAATATAAGATGACTGCAGTTTAAATGAACCACAGTCAATTTTTTATGCATATCATAATGTGCAATAATTTGCCCAAGAATCATATAAGAAGATTTACACTCAAGCTCAGTAGAAGAGCTTGTAAACAAGGAATCCATTGATTCACAAATATTTACAAGTATCAGTGTGATGGGACCAAGTAAACAAATAAAAAGCAAACAGAAAACTGTCCTTCAGCAACTGGAATGCTAGACTGCAAGAAGCAGATATGTGTGGTTTAGGGAATGACTATTTGATTGGAACTAACTACTAGAAATAGTGCCTCTATTTTACAATATTGCTAGGGTGAATTTCTATCAGCTGTATAATGGAAACCTAAGCCTCATGTCAATTCAGAGAATAATTAGACAAGCTCCCTATTGATAGGCACAGCAGTGACTCAAACACAAGTCAGGAAACAGAATTGCTGTTATTCCTCCACAAGAATGAACACCAAGCCTGATGCTTTGATGCCATCTTAACTTTGAACATTGCAATTTTATTTACTGCATAAAATTCTACAGAGTCACATCATTTAGTAAAATTCAGTTTCAAGAAGGGTAAATATTTTAAACTTATGTAAATGAGACTTGATTTGATGTGAAATGGGCAAAATGGAAAATGGCCTGTAAATAGGGTCAGTATTTCTGGGGTATATCTTGCTAGGAACTGGGGAAAACAAATTGGCAACAAAATGACAAATATTTGGGCATGTAATTCAAGCCAAACAATGGTTTGATCCAGCAAGCACTTCAGCCAATACAGAATTTCTGTGTGTGAGTTGCTGAGATGAATTCAATTAAATGTTTTTAGGCATTAGAGATTACACACATTGAAGTCTGAAGGACAGATGTTAACATACATCTGCTATAATACTGCTATTTTAGGGTAGCTTTTAAAATCCATCACAATTTCCAATGCTTAATACTTTATTCAGTTAATGAAACAATATGGATAGATTATATTGGGAGTCAGATCCTCTTAATGCACATACATTTGTCTTGGTTTATCTTAGTGGCAAAATCTGTGCAATTTTTAATGCCACAAAATATTTAATTGAATTTTAAAGATGATAATATCGGTCTAGATGCTAAAGTGACGCAGAATAACACAGTTCTGATTAAATCACAGTTCCAACTTCCAGCTGATAATTTCATATTTCACAAATATGTAAGTGTTCATAAATTACTGACACATAACACATTGATTACACAGTACTATTAAAATGTTTTATTTGAATGATTATTTTTTCGGTGTGTTGAACAGATATAATGCATCAGAGCTTTTTACATTATTTCTGTCTCTAGCGTGTTGTGGTACACATGATATGAAGTCAACACCAAGATGCTATCCTTCAATCAAACCAAAACCAAACCAAACCCAGAACCAAACCAAACCCAGAACAAAAAGCAAAGAACCATAATTTTAGCTGTGAGCAGCTATATATTAATACAGCTAGCATGCATTTATACTGATTTGTGTGAAAAGATACTGCCCTACACCAGTCATGCACAATACAATTGTTTCAAAGGAATAACAGCAGTATTAAAAATGTTGAGGTTTGTTTTCTATCTACTTATAAGACTGGAAAAGCATCCAACAGAATTTTTGACACCTTTGAAAAGTGTTTAAAATTTATAATGAAAAGTAAGTTATGCACTGTGGTTGTTATGATTCTGTCAAAATTGTGAGGCATTTACAAGTAAAAAAATACAGCCCTGCTATGAAAGAAGATGTAAGCTGAGGGTACTATGCTAAGCTAAAGCTATGAAAAACCTGCTGTTTTTTTTTCTTTGCTTTATTATAATTCTGAGTGTTAATCACTCACAGCAGAAGGTTGTTTAGCAGTGTAATTGTTTGTTCCGATCAAAACTGTCACAGAAAGAGGAGATCTCTTCCAAGCTAAAAGAGCTAATTAATTATACATTCCATTCACTAATGGACACAGAATAGACAGCTTTTCCAGTGGCTCTTACAGAAACAGGAATAAGCTGTTACTGATTTTTACTTTTTTCCCCAAAATCTGTTTCTATATGTTTACTAGGGTAATAAATCTTGTAGTGAGCCAGAGATTCATTTATTTCATTCATTTTTCAGAAACTAGAAAATTTGCAATTGCTATTTAATTTAAGGATAAACCTTTTTCTCTATGGCCTGACTTCTATCTCTAATTTTTGACCTTAGGCATTCTCAATTTTTTTCTTCTAATAGAGACCTTTTTCTCCCTCAAAATCAATCCTTTAAAAAAAAAAACAGTGAGAAATCCTTATTTATCCTTGGACTTAACCATGAATCTCTGCTTACAGATTTCACCTTATTGTCCACAAATCTTACCTGTCTCCATAAAACAGGATGAGTCAGATTGATACCTTAAAGACATGGCACTTCGAGTTGTAGAGATTTAAGGTAGTGATGCACAGGAAAATAGAAGGACAGGGTGCTTCACTGGAGTGAAGCATGGATGATGCATCTTTGCATGCTTCCTTTATCATTATTGATTTTACAAAGGGAATTTAATACTGCATGCAGCTGGAGACATAATACCAAGGAGAGCAGAAAGATCAAGCGCATTCCTAAGCAAGTCTCAGGCTTGGGTAGAGAGGGATTTGATCAATTGGGGTTTCAAACACAACAGGCCTAGGGTGTGTCTGGGGAAGAGCTAAAAGCTACATTTAATCCCAGCAGACTCTTAGTCTTAAGAGGTTCTTAAAACAGTCATGAAACATCCTGTCCAGAAATAATTGACTTTTTTTTTTTTTAATAATATTATATGTACTAACACAATGACGAGGAGTATTATATATACCCAAGACCCATTGCATAAAATGTTTACAAGCAATAAAAACAAGAATTCAAAGTGCCAAAATCATTAAAAAAATAAAGGATGTTAATGTTCAATTTCATACTCTCTCAATGACTATTAGCTGGACTGGAATAACAATTAAAACATTTCTTCTACACTACAATTTCAATCCTCCCTCATAGCTTCTTTATAACTCTTGCAGGTTGCTATTAGCTTTTTTCTTCTCTCCAGGGACCTGTGGGGTATATCACATAAAGTAACTAAAAACTTTTTCATCAGTCTACCTCTGTCTCCAGTTGACAAAGGTGCTTCTCTAACATTATTTGATGAGAATTCCCTGCTACTTTCAGCAGAGGGATTATAATGGCAATAATTTTTCCTGGGCTTTTCAACTGTGAAGGCAGCAAGACCTCTTGCAGGACTTGGTGGCGTGGTACAGGCAGAAGATTCTTCTAGGATTCTTCTAGACATAGATTCTATGTCTTCTCCCCTTTCTCTCAGTTTTAGCAAGTGTTCTTCTGTTGGCATACTTTTCTGTCTTGAATCCAATACCTAGGGGCTGTCATTATGTTGGGTTTGTGTCAATTTTACATTGACCTAATTATAATGCTAAACTTGAGCTTATTTTTTGTTCAGTAGTTTTATCTTGCATTTGGTTGGATTAATTCCCAGTCTTTCAGAAAGACTACAGAGGAAATGGTGTCTACTTTATTCAAATGAAGCTGTAATGAAATTCACAGCAGAGAACTAAAGGAGACCATATTTTTGAAAAATTATTATTTTAGTTGTCCAAAACAAAAATCCCCAACTTATCACTTGCATAAAGTAATTTATAAAGTCAGTTAGCAAACACTATATGAAATCAAAGCTAATTTTTTAACATCTATCGCCAAATATCTATGAAATTGGTTACCTTAAATTGATATAAAATATAGGCTCTAACAAGTGAACAAAGGAGGGGGGAGTGTACCAGTCATCAGGGTATCAGGGAATCAGAATTACCCACAGATCTTGCCACCTGCTGGAGTTTCTTCTCCTCTCTTTTCACCTATCCAACTTAACACTGCCCTTCCTCACCCTCACACTTCAAAATGACCTGATCAGATCAAAACCAAAAAAGCACATAGAAGATTGCTGCTCTCCCTTCCTCAGTCAGATATCCAGCTTTATTTGAAATGTCACACTTCGGTTCCTAACTTCATTTGCTTCCTGTATCCTTTTCATAGTTCATATTTCTCATCTTCAAACCTTTCCAGTTACAGAGCCACACCAGCAATCCTGAATATATATTCCATCAGCATGAAAAACACTGCAGTGGAAAATACATGTAAAATTACGTGCAAGTAAAACAAGAAGGAAGAAAGTTGACCAGAGCTCTGTACAACTGTGTTCACCAACTCAGTGACTTATTGATGTGATAAATATCAAAGAGTAGGGATTTTCTTCATAGACTTGGGGGCTAGAAACACTCAGCATACTGGGTTTTGTTTCTTACTAATGGCTGAAATATCTCTTTTTCAACTACCACAGCTACATGCTGAGTGGTCACACTTTGTTAACAGGCAATGTCAAAACAGATGTGTAGAGCAGATTATGGGTTCTAATCCATTTCATTGCGAGTCTGCTAGCCTTAGCCTCTCAAAATGTTCTATTTTTATTCGATTGCAATAAGCTTATCACTAGAAAGGCAGCTAATGATAGTATCTCAAAGAGTTTGACACTACCACAAGTTTTTCAAGTGTCAGACTAGCTGACTAGATTGTGTGTAATACCTGTCTTTCTTTCAAAAGCAATGATGCGCAATTCAGCCCTCAACACTGATGCTGTATTTTCTGCTCTATCTGTTTCTCTCACTTCTGCATCTGTTTGATTTATTTAGTCTTCTAGAAAACTAGACAGAACTGGAGTAGTGAATGCTGCTGTCCTTCTCAGCTAACCTTTTACAGTAATGACTATCAGCATTACTACCTAAAAAATGTGGAGTAGAAGGTGGGTTTTTTTTTTTCCTAGCAAACCTGTAGGACACCAGAACTGCAAGACCTGAGATATTTTTCTTTTTTCATGTTTAATTAAAGGGGAAAGGTGGTTTCTATGACAGCAGCTTATCACAAGAGACATGGGTCTTGGTATTTGAATCTGAAGTGGGTGTAGCTGCTCAGTTGTGTGGACACAGCCATGTGAAAGGTGGTTTGATGCTGAGTGCATTCCTGCCATCACAAACTATATGGCATCTTTTCATATACTGGAGACTTCTGCTCTGTGTCTAACAAGTGTGCTGCCTATAAAGCTGTTAAGTGTTTTGCAATATATTAGCATGATGAGGTCTGTAAATGCCTTAGGAAAATCCCTACCAGCTGCACTAGGTTTAGTCTTTTTATGTTAAGACCCTGAAGCCTTACACAGACTATTTTGTGCATGCAGTTGAATTATGCTCCTGTATTTGTGGTGGCTCAGGTAGTGCACCCAAAGGGAAAGCAAACTTCATCTGGCAAATGCAGATTTACAAGGTGTGTTTTGAAATATCAGCAGAGTTACCTAGATATTTCATTAGACAGCTGAACCGATGATTCTTCTGTCAAGTAGATGAGGAAAGAGAAAGTCTTAACTTAATCTGGAAAAAAGAATATTTCAGAAGACTGGTTTCAAAGCCTAACCAGACCAAACAAAGCAATAAAACTAGGACACTGAGATATCTGGAAAATACTTGAAGGCTGGAATGCTTTCTGTACAATGTATCAAGAGAGACAGGTCCTTCACAGCAATTAAGAAACGAAACATTCTAGCCTGGCATACACTACTGTGTTTTGTTGTTATGGCATTCTTCAGACAAGAACTCCAAAGGCAGAAATGTAGGACCTAAGATCCATCTTCCACTTGTAATCTGTTTATAAGAAAAGCAGTGAAAATATTTATACTTACATAAAATCCTATCATACCTACTAGAATCAGAGGCAATCTGTGCTGAGCTTTTGCAGTTCTTGTTTTAAAAGCATTCTACACATGCTTTTGAATTCCTCTACCTATTTTCAAAATAAAAAATTAAAGATATTTTGCTTAGTGGATTTGGGATTCTAAAATGTCTTAGGAGGGAAATTAAAATGAGGAAACTGCTTGTTGCAGGTGAGAATGGACTGTGTGATCACTTCTGTTGGGCAGTGGGTTGAAAACACTATCTGCAGGCTTTAGCATGCAAGAATGTAAACAGTATGTTAGCTGATGCACAGCAACTGTTCTCCAAACTGAGGGCAAAAGGCAGGTAATTCAGTATCCTTCTGATACCACTGAGAGTAAAATGCATTCAACCTTGAGGAGCCAACTCATGTATTAGCAGTGAGACGTTGGTCCCGATTGTTTCTTTGTCATTTTATAAGACCCGATAAGAAATATTCCAAATAATTATAATGCTGATTTCTCTCCCTTTTGTTTGATGGCGTTTCTCCAGACTGGCTGTGTGAGCTGACAGCTAAAAATTGCCAGATAAGCAGCAAGGTCTAAAGAATGGAATTTTTCTGTCTCATTTTTCTTCAAGGTTTGTTACTGGGGCACATGAAGTGCACATTTTAATACCTTCTTCCTGCAAACACTTATGCACATGTTTAACCTTTTATGTGAGAACAATCTGCAGTGTCTTACTGGCAATAAGTATCAGGCCCTATGGATATGATCATCTAAAAAGATCTTTAAACACCCTTCTAACCCAAACTGTTCTATGACTCTATCATATGCAGGTCACTTTAACAGCTAATGGTCTCAAATTTCTTCTTATGGAGGAAATGACACGGAAAATGTGAAGAAGTGTCACTACTTCCTTATTTCATTTTCCCCTGCATTTCATGAAACCATTAAAATATTCTGAAGTTGTACTGGATTACCACAAATATCAGCTAAAAATTCAAAGGCTGAATATTCAATGTATAACTGATAGGGGTTTTTTTTCCCCAAATATATCTCATAAATGGCAATGTAATTAATTGTTTGAATAAAAGGTTTAAAATTATTATTATTAAATATATTATTTAATCTACCATACNGATGTAATTAATTGTTTGAATAATTGTTCATTCCTCAGATGAACAAAGCCATAGGATAAGATTTTCCTTTATCTTAGTGCATCAGAATAGCATGTTCTCCCTACTTTCATATTTCTACCTTACCCACTTCTTGCTGACATTCAACACAGATAGATAATTCAGCTTATCTATCTGCATGCTTAAAAGTACTACTCTTCATTTTCTGCTGAGACTCAAGAAATATGATGAGACGACTCTTATCTCGAAGGATCTGCTCTGCATTCTGTCTCTGATGCACAACATCCCAGTGGAGTATTGGATTGTTTATCCACTTGCACTCAGGCTTATCTTTCAATCTCCTAATGTAGTACATTAAAACAAGGCTGTTGCCCCATTTGTTTGTTACTGTTTTACCACTGGCAGTGTCCTGGTCATGTGTTGTGCAATAGTTGCACTGTGCTTTCTTAAGCATACACTACCTATAATCACCATGAATAACTACAAAAATTCTCCTTAAACACCTCCAGAGTAGGGGCCCTGACTGTTATAGGCATTGTAAAAATGGTGACAACTGAAATATTAGTAGAATCATATTATCATTTGGGTTTGAAAAGACCTTTAGGATCCTTTAGGCCAACCGCTACCAGGGACTGACAAATCCACCACTAAACCATGTAGAGTGCCACATCCACACATCCTTTAAACACCTCCAGAAATGGTGACTCAACCAGTTCCCTGGGAAGTTTCTTCACTTAAAGAAATTTTTTCTAAGATCTAGTCTAAACCTTCCCTAGTGCAACCTGATGTCAATAGTTAAGAAAAAAATAAATTAAGGAGTAGGTCACTGTCATAACTAGACTTCTTTCAGAAAGAAGCCTGTATTTTAACTGTAGCAATTAAATTGAATTACCTTATATACTCTAAAAAATATAATTTTATATGTTTATTATGGATCTTTGAAGTGTATGAAAATTTTTGTAACTTTAAAATGCAAATGTATATATATAAATACATATCCTTGAGCACAGTGTATTGTTCTGACTCTTACTTGTTGGCAACCAGGCAGATTTCTAAGTTTCCAAGGCAGAATAATTGTTGCATGCCTATACAATCCTTCACACAATTTGAAGGTATTATGCTAATGTCTTCTAGGTAGTGGCTAAAGCATGTCCCCTTATCAAAAACAGGCAATATGTATGTTTATTGTTTAACAGCAGTCCAGAAAAACTGTTTTCTGAAGTGCAATTTTGTGGAAATTTTGTCCTTCAAAATAATCATCTAGGATATGAGTGACTTCTTCCAGGCTTTACTGAACAAAGAATAATATAAGCACGAGCTTTAATTCTTTCCCAATTAAGAACTTTTATGAAAAAAATAAGCCTCAAAAGCACTTTTCTTTTGCCTTTTTAATCATCAGTAATACCATACATGCTCCACAAAGATAATTTAGAAGCTTTTCATAGAAGGTCATATTTTCCTACCATCTCCTAACTCTTTATGACAATAACAGGACCAGTGTACCTGGCATTTCCTTAAGGTGGCTATATTGAATTAGAGCACTTCTGAAAAGTGTGTAAATGACCCGTTCCTCATGTTCACCCATCATATTTAAGTCGCAAAGTGTGATCAGAAAAAGACAAAGCTGCAGTGCACCCAGGCAGTACAGAGGGTGGGTTATCTAGGAGATCAATGAGATGTGAAACTCTGCAGAGTATAGGCACAGCCCACCCCAGAAAGCTGAAAACTGCAGGGAATTGTTTATGGTTACAGATTAATATGATTTAATATCCTTACTTTCTCATCAAGTCCAAGATTTTTGATCTATGGGACTTAGCATGAAATAAATGAAAGCCACAGTTTAACTCTGATTGACGAATTTAGAATTTTCTCTGATGTTGGGAAGTATTTTGTTTCTGTTTTATGGCCACTCAGTACATGCTAACTGACAGGTTCAGGTGTGTGCAGCTAACACAGCATAAGGTGTGCAGTGCTCTAGCTGCAGATTAGGACTGAGAACACCAGTGACAAGTGAGCAGTGACAGCACTAATGTGGAGGACAGCTCCCCTCTGAGTAGATAAAGTAACAAGCTCACCAAAGAAACTGGATGTTACTACAGAGCAGATGCACAAGCAAAACTATAGCAGGACAGGCGTGCTCTAAAGCCACTGAGGGCCTGCTAGGCAGGGAACGTGTAGCATGGTCAAGTGATTCCTTTGCACAAAGAATGGAATTTTCCTCTCAGCAGAACAGACACATATTCTCAGTAAACAGAGAAATTGTTTCCTGAAGTCAAAATTCAGCAGTTGTCATGATATACAACTACAAATATTAGATCCAAGTTATAGCTCAATCCTTTCTCTAAACTAAAAAGAAATTAACTACAGCCCCACACGAGAGCCAAAAAGACATCTTAACAAATGTCCCCTAAAATGAGGTACAGACATGCTTCCCTAATCAGCCCCAGCATTCCATGGTCCCAATATCAGAAAGCATGTAATTTTTTGCATTCTCTGTTACACATGCACAATCTACAGGAAAAGTATTTACATAAAGGGATAAAAATTATTTGCTGACATCCAGCTGTGATTTTTTTAACTCCTGCTAAAATTACTATTATTTAATCTACATTGTGCATGATTTTATACTTCTAGAGCTGGGAGCCTCATAGAAATCCAACCCTGACTTTATGACAGAGTTTGCAGTTACAGAACTCTCCTTCTGACCTTACTACTTCTCCTTCTCCTTTT
>VZTB01016437.1:62917-92332 GCA_013397245.1 Thryothorus ludovicianus
TACTACTTGTCCTTCTCCTTTTGAAGGCACCAGCAAAGCACACTAGCAAATTTTTCAGTGACATGGGGAACCAATGCATGGGCATGGCTTCTGCTTTACTAGCTCCTTTTTACAATAATGCTACTCTTCCAGAGCTGAAGGTATTTGTGTGGAATAAGGGATAGTATGGTATTTGTTTATTCTCTACATAGTAGGTTATGACTAGTTTATGCTTTAAGATTACTAGGAAAATTTATCAGAGAGAAAATGACAGATTGCTGGCTTGTTAACATTCCCATTGTGTAGTCTCCTGTCTGACAGTGATTCCCTTACACTTGTTTTAACAAGCTGTATAAAAATCTCCCCTATGCAAATTGCTGTAGCAGTAGAAAGCAGTAAATTGTGACTGGAGTGACCCACATGAAATCCAACTCCTCAAAAACTGTTCTCTATACAAGAGCACTCATCTACTCATCTACTCTGTAAAGGCTATCACTTCCATCTTTCTACCAGTGGATTGTGGCAATCATGAGAGGTGAAGCAAAGCAGAGGTCAGGGATTTGACTCCTTATGCAAGTTAATTGTCTTAATCCATTCCTGGCAGTGTCATTTTCTAAAGCCCATTTATCCCATCCAGAGATAAATTGTAGTAATGTCACGGAAGTGAATTAATTCTATCAAATTTGCTAGATCTCTTGGCAACTAATAGCTAAGCAAACAAGAGATGTCTTTCAAAAGCTCATCTTCAGTATTTTTATGTTGTTCTGCTCAAAATAAAGTGTAAACAAAAATAACTGGGTATTTACTTTCAAACTTCAGTCTTTTTGAGGGTGCGACTTTTTTTTTCTCTAGTTTAATAAGACCACTCAGAATTTTTGAAATTGACCTCTCAGAATTTTGTGTCTAAATATCTGGAAACAGGAACATTGGTATACATTTCTGTTTGTACCTTGCTTGAGTTAAAGACTGAACTTCTGATCTCTACATCGAGTAAGAACACCCTTGTTATTGGAGGTTTTGGCTACTCCCCTTCTCATTCAGATATTTCCTCCTTGAGTGACACAAGGAAGTGACACAGTCTTGATTTCAAAGCATCAACATTTTTGGCAAATAACAAACCATGATGAAATTCTCTTTTTTGGGATGGCAGAATATCAGTGCTATTGGGGCCCGTATTTGTACCCTTCCTGACAAACGTCAAAGTATGGAGCAGAAGAGCTGCACAGGATGTGAACAACTCTTGCAAAGAAGAAGAAAATCCTGTTTCAAGGTTGGAACTCTCTTCTTTAATGGGTATAAAATTACTGCTACTTTCAGCATCACGGTGTTGTATGAGCAGAGTGCACTCCAAAGACTTACCAAAGTTAAAGGCTGTCTCCTCTCTCAAAGCCTATCCTGATGACAATGGGTATTTTGTGTTGCAGCAAGTATTTTTACATAGAGATAATATTTTTTTCATTCCTTAACTCTTTATTTGAAGCACATATCATTTAGCAAAAAGGCCGGTCAAAGTAGGGGTAACACATTACAGGACACTGTTAAATAGTTTAGTAAAAATGTATGATACTGATAGGATATTTTGTACTCAGAACAGCTGTGAGGAAAGCATTGCAGCAAATCTTGGAGTAAGTACATCTGCTCTTTGATTCTTACAGCCTAGACAACTTCTGGGTGAACCCTAGAGAGAGTTCTTTAATATAGGGGCATTTGCTGAAAAGCAAACATACATACATAGGGAGGAAAAAAGTTACAAAACTACTTCTCTTTAACAACTACTTGTCTTTCTCTAAAAATATAAACCTTTTAATTTGAGAAATGGTGAAATTAGGGATGTGTAGATGGTTTTGTTTTCTCTTGCTGGTTTTCTATGGCCTCACTACAAATTGCTACTACAAATTTGCATAAAATATAATGAAGCTCATTCACCAGACAAATAATATTAAGGAGTGGTGTTTCATAAAAAGATAGACAAAATGTACTTATTAGAAAGCTGTTTTCACTCCCTTCTAGCCTATCTTCTTGTATATACGTCTGTACACTGAGGCATACCTAGTTATCCATCTATTAAAATTATAACTGGTATGATTGCCTCAACATTGGGGAGATAATGACTTAATTAGACTGTTGGCAATAACAGAGTCATCTTTTTAAATCATGCCAATTAGCATTAGAGTTTCTTCCCTCAGGTGTCCCAGGGATCCCTTTTGGCTGCCTTTATTGCTTGAGATAAACAAAATCATTGTTTTTACCTATATCTCTGATAATTAATTTTTTCTGTTTTTTTTTATTTATTTTATTTTATTTTTATTATTCTTATTATCATTGTCATAATGAGCTGGAGTTGTTGATTGCAGTGTGAGCTGGTTTTGACTGGGACAGGGTTGATTTCCTTCACCCTTGCTTATACAGGGATGTGTTTTGGATTTGTGCTGGAAACTCTTGGTAACAAGAGGATGCTTTAGTTTTTGCAGAGCAGTGTTTGCACAAAGTCATGGCCTTTTCTCACCCCACCCACGAGGAGGCTGAGGGTGCATAAGGGTTTGAGAGGTGACACAGCTGGGACAGCTGACCTCAAATGGCCAAAGGGGTATCCCACATCATATGACATCAAGCTCAGCATATAAAGCTGGGTGAAGAAGATGGAATGGGGGATGTTTGGAGTGATGGAGTTTGTCTTCCCAATTCACCATGAGCTGTGATGGAACTCTGCTTTCCTGGACACGGCCGATCACCCGCCTGTCCATGGGAAGCGGTGAAAGAATTCATTGTTTTTCTTTGCTTGTGCACAGCTTTTGCTTTACCTATTAAACTGCCTTTATCTCATCCCATGAGTTTTCTCACTTTGACCTTTCTGATTGTCTCCTCCATCCCCCTGGTGGGGGAATGAGCGAGCAGCTCTCAAGGGCTTAGTTGCAGGCTGGGGTTAAACCACAACATGCTGCCAGCTGCAAACACTCTTGGAAAAGAGACTCTTATCCCAGCAGTATACCAAAATACTGAGTTCCAAAGCCTGTAAAGTACTGCTACCCTTCCTCCTGACCTCAATTTACAACAGCACACTGCCATGCTATTTAATAAAGTGTTCTGGAGTGTGTTAAAACACTGTGCTGTAATTTCTTCTTTGATATTAAAAGCTGACAGTAAAAATTATTAATAGTAAAGTTTCTGAGACATAAATTTGAAGTATAGTTTGGCTTGATCACTGACCCTCTATCCACACATTGCAGGCAGTTCTTTGTGTAACTGGCTTTTTTGTAATAGGAGGCAGAGACTGTTTTCTAAACAACTGGTGCATCATCATCATGGCAAATCAAAGCACCTCAGAAACAGCAGATTTGCCATATTACAAATAACACATCAATGTACATGTTTTTAACAAAGATAAGAGAACACTAGAAGATAGATTGATGATTCAGTTAACTATGGGTTATTAAAAATGGAAAGCAGTGTACTGAGATCAGTGTTTTAGAAATTGCAACAACAGTAAATATCAATAGACACAACCTTTCAAAATATGTGAGGAATGGATTTCGGGTAAGGATAGGAAAGGACACCAAGTCATTCTTATTCCTGCCACTACCTGAGATTGGAATGGATGTGTGACTTGTTGATGTTAGTTTTGCCAGATAACATGGATATTTCATCAATATAATGTACTTCCTCCATATCAACAAATTATTGCCTATTTTTTACGTTTTCAAAAAAACCCCATTAAGAACAAAGGATCATTTTAAATTTACAGGATCATGATGAGAACTCAGAAGTGATAGGATCTGATCCACTGTTCTATATGTCAAAGTTTACTTAGACATATGATAAACTTACATGAACTTGGAAATGCATTCAAGTGGAAAAAATAGAAACAAAGATTAAGTATTAGAGTGTTGTTACTATAGGTTATTTAAGCTTCTGCCTTTCTAACTCAAGTGGGGTATCCAGCAATGAGAAAGATCCCAATGAAGATAAATCCTGAGAAGGAAAATTTTAGAAAAGAAAAAAAAGAAAAAACATAGCTCTCCACCAGTTCTCCTTCTCCATTGTACTGAAACCTATTTCCTTTGAAAGTCTCTAGATGGCCAGATCCATGAGACTATGGAAATCTCATGAAGAGCAGGAAGCCCAGCTATAACGTTGGTGCTCTAAAAAATAGAACAAAATTTATACATGTATAAATTTTCAAAAGATAAATTCTAAAGTTTTTCATTAGAATGCCCGTAAAGTCAGAGACATGACTAGGATATAAATGCAAGCTCCCAGTAGCAAAGAAATAAAAGATTTCTTACCCGCCATCTCAGTAAATGTTGGATTTTGGTTATTTCTCCTATTCTCTTCCTCCAATAATATATTCTCACAAAATACATATGCAATGTCACTGCTAAATCTTTCATATCAGCTTTATTTGATAGAGCAAGAAGTCCAACAGTATCATGTATAAAGCCTCACCTTAGCCCATGTGTAGTCTAATCTTCAGTTAAATCCCATTAGAAAACAGAAATGCACCCACTAAGCCCAGCTGGTTGCAAAGAACAGCTTGCTTGTTGCTTGCTGGTATTCTACAGGAGCAAAGTGATATTTTGTTAAACCAAAATCATACTAGTGAAAAAGACTGAAAGAAACCAAATGAAGAATTTTTTCATCTAACTGCATTATAGTCATACTTTTTACCTCACTTTCACTAAGTTTTTTTTAAGATAAAAAAATGACAAAGGGAAGTGCTAAAAGCTGCTGTACAGATTTTAAGCCTAGTTATTTTAAGCCCCTGTAGCTAATTGAAATTTATTGATCTGTATTGTAAGCGACGGCTGCTACAGAAAAAAAGGAAGAAATTCATGCAGTACCACAGAATCCTTATGTGTGGTGACACAGCCTTAACATGAGATCCATGAAAGGACTTTTTCAAGTCATCCCTATCCCAACAAAATCCTCTTATCCTCAAGTCTGAGGTGGGGACCAGATATCTTGCATGAAGGGAGTGTGGAGACCAGTGGTTTCTGTTGCCTGTTGTTCTTTCCTGGTCTGGTCTCTGAAGACCTATCAAACAACCAGGAGTTAGGAGGCTGCTCAGGCTGCAGATTTTAAATCCAGAGGGCTTCCAATGAAAGTCGCTGGGCCTCCTCCCCATGTGCAGGGCAAGACAAAAGAGAGAAACTGGGGAAGGCAGAAGAACACAACAGCCAGGGCTGTGCACAGGAAATGAGGAAAACTAGAGGCGGTAGAAGAAAACCTTGTTTGGGCTGGTGCAGCTGTGTCAGAAGAAACATTAAAGAGAATCTGTGCTGAAGATTAATTTTGTCATTAATTGTATTCACCTCCTGTTATCTTGTTCTTCATTGAGGAAAAAACGATCATTAAATCTTGCTGTGAAGCCAACCTCTTCAAGGTCAATGCCCCAACACAGGTTTCTTGCTAGCTGCCACCAGGGTTTTAAATTAATTGGACCTGACCCTGAAAGTCTGTTAAGTGTTAAACAGGCACATGTTCTTTGCAGACTAATATCCATATTGTCCTGCTGTACTCAGAATATCTAATGAACAGGATAGGGTACCCAAGCTGGGCAGTCAATATATTGCCTGAGCATGGCATGGACCTTCTGTTAAAGAGCACGGTCTGACTAGGGGAGCTACAGCATCCAAACATCTCCCTTTAAGAAAAAGAAGCTTCCAGCTGGTCACAGATTTGGACTGTGCTTATCCACGGCATTTACAATCCTGTCAGTATTACTGAAATATCAAATATACATAAGACATGCTAAAAATGAGAATATTTCAATTATTTTTCTCTATGCAGGGTAGTCCAGCAACAGTTCCACTTAAGTAACCAGACAACAGACAGGAGGTCAGATTTCACACAGTTACTGTGGTCCATTCACAAGATGACAAATACTAACATCTATGCTTTTCACATCAGTATTAGGTTGTACGCTTTCAACATGAGTGGAAATCACAAAGTGAATGCAAGTTATAAATATTTCATGTAAGTAAAATCAAAGGAGGCTACCGTGTTGCATTCTATTTTTCATTTTTAGCTGTTCTAAATATACTCTCTTTGGTATAAACAAAATCAGATAATGCTCTCTGCTTTTACTAGGACAACTGAGGATGGATGATAAAGTTGAGATATATCAGAGTCAGCCTATTTTTTTTCCCCTGATATCTTCTTGGATGCTGTGCTTTACAGTCTTTCACTGAAGAACAAACAGATCCTGATATCACATACAAGTAGTCACCACTAAATGAGTTCAAACTCTGGATGAAGTTTTGCAAGTAGTATGCTACAGCAACTGGCAACACACGCTTGTCCTGGTACAACATTTTTGTCCCTTTAACTTTTTCCTTTATTTACTTTGTGCAGAAAGCTACTGTAGTGGCAGTCTCTTTGTACTGATTTCTGTAGCAACCTTCACTGGCAGAAATTTCTCACTAGATTGACAGGCTGCAGCTTTGCACTGTGAACTGCACATTCAAATGGGGGCACTAGGTCTTTTTCTTTGTCTTCCTGTCTGTGAAAAGACCTTGAAAAAGAGCTTGGATCTAGTTATTCACCCTCAGACAGCTGACTTTCAAGCTAGTTTGCCTATGCAGGCAGGAGGTGAAATAATCTTTTAAATACAAAGGGCAGCACCCTCATCTGCTGAAACTTCAGAGAGTGTCACAAGAGTTTCTTCTCAGTTCCGTATTGACACAGCGCAAGTCAGGCGGAGAAGCAGAGAGCACAGCCTTGACACCAGAGGTTCCCTGCATTTCCCTTCTCATGGATTAGCTCTGTCTTAAGCTTGAAGGGTTCAGAAAATAATCAAGAATTAACACAAAAAAAGTTCTATGAATTAAAGGAAGAAAAAGTATTAGGCGTGTTTTGCAATATTTTAATGTGTGCATTTACCCACAGAGACCATCACAGGCTTCATTAAATAAATAAGCTTATGTACACTGTGTGCCAATTAATGCATTAATCTGCTGGAAGGATAAGGTATTTAGGCTGCAGTCTCTAGGCTTCTAGGGTTTGGATGATGCAAGCTAATGATAAATTTAAACCAAATATAAGCACATCCACACTCATTATAAAAATGTTATGCATAACTTTTTGAAACTTCACAGATAAAACATATTTTACAACTATTATGGAAGCAATTAATGAATTATAATTTGATTTTAATTTTCTAAACTTTTTAAAATCAACTTAAAAGCATGCAGTACAGGTACCCAGAATAGTTTTGAGCCATCCTCTAGTTTTAGCTTTCATAACAATTTTCTGTTTTCATTAGGAAACATTTTAGTTATAATTAAATCATATGCTTATTTAATGCGGGAGAGGTTCTACAATAAGGCCGAGAAGTTCTAGTGTTATGGTATTATATAACAATAAATAGAATACATTTGCCATTAACCCTATTTTAAATATTCATTTCCCACACACAATATTATGCTAACAATACATGTATGTAATTGCCATAGGCATGCAACTTCTAGTAGCAAACAGTACAAAAACATTTTGACTTAGGGAGATTCAGGAGGTCTCTGGTCCAATTTCCTAATCAAACTAAGGTCAGCCACGAGGTCAGGCAAGGTTCTGGGCTCTGGGCTTTATCCAGTCTTTGTCTTGGTTTTGTGAATCTCCACAGATGGAGGTGCCAACAAAATTAATGTAATTTCTTTTAAGTTAGACGGAAGAAAAATTATGGAAATAGGTTTAATTTTTTGGCAATTCCAAGCATATTGATGTACATTTGAATTTGCAGGAGGTGTTTGGAAAAGCAGAAAACAAACATTCGCACATCTAAAATGTGCCACAGCAGTATCCTTTTATGGTACGAGTGAACAGTGCTACACAGAAGCCTTTGTTCAAATCTTGCCCTATAAGTTATTACATCTCAAAATATTATGCCCTTTGGAGACAATCATTGGGCCCCTCTGCACCTGAACTTCTTCCATCAATACTGCAGAATTAAGTTATCTCATTATCACGCAAGGGTGTTGGGACTTGTACTTCATTAGCATCTTCGAGGCATTTTGTCACCTTCAGGAAGAAAGCACTGGTACTGGCAACAGCAGCTGCACCATCTCAATATACAAATGAGGTCACACTGTAAGGGAGGATTAATGGCACAGTTTTACTTTTGCAAATGATGGTAAATATATCTTAATGAGAATTAGTAGACAGACCCTACACTGCAAGTAAGAATGGTCCCAAAAGATGATATAGAAGACAAAATTTTAGAGAGCAAAAGTAATTTTAGAAGTTAAAAGAAAAGTTGAAACTGGAAACACAGATCCCACTTCCAGCCTAGTGCAAGGACATGGGATGGAATCTGCATAGCCTCTGTGCCAGTGAGGAATTTTTGTCACTGCTAACATAGATCTGACCACATGCAGTCAAAATTGTAATACAGAGTTCTGAAAAATTTTTTTTTGTATATTTAGTAGATGCTTAGATTCTTGGCTTCTAAATTCTCAGGTGATTTAAACCATAACTCTGCATGCACAATGCAGAGTTCCTCAGGAATTCTTCAACTTCCAGCTGAAGTTTGGGGCTGCTGTGGGTAGGTGGGGGTTACTTTGGAGGCCTCCTCTGCGTAATGCTCTCCTGCAGGCAGTAGCAAGTTGGTTAAGATTTGTCTCTTTATACGGTACAATAATCATTAAACGTGCAAGCACAGTGTATTTCACACAATCCTTGCACCAAAAAGGATAAGCCATGACAGTGAAAGGGTCCCATGGAGAAATGCCATGCACTGCAGACATCCATTGCTCTTTGTTCTGAGGGTTCAGGAACTGAAAGGCAATCTTGCTATCTGCATACAGTGCTACCAAACCAGGCTTTAGGAGACATCACTTCATATGCTTTACATTTCTCATAATACAAGACTCAGCTTAAAGAAGAATTTAGTCCAAACATGGGAAATATGAAATTAATTTCTCATAGAATACTCGGGTAAGAGGATCCAGGTTTGCCACTTTCTGTCACACACCCTAAATGCTAGATTCTTGGACTTAATGGTCTTAAGGCTTTTTTCCAACCCAAACACTCCTATGAGTCTATGATAAAAGACATCAGACATCTCCTCTGGCATAATGGATTTTTCAAAGAAAAGAGTGAGGCAGTCACTTTGAAAGACATCAATAATGTCAAATCAAACTATTTCAAGCCAATTTGGAAGATGTCTGTAGTCAGTTTGCATGCATTTCAAAGAAAATGTAATCCCACATGTTGTTTTAATGCCATCATGCTTAAAAGTTAATAACTATCATCTAACTACGATTTTATAAAAAAACTCAGGGCAAACAAAAATTGTATTTCACAAAACTAAGGAAAGCAAATGCAGATTCTCACTCTGCCTGCACATGAACAAGAAAACATGAATTTCCAAGAAACAGCTAAACCAAGCATTATAAGTAAAAGGACAAAATATTACCTTTCTGTTAATTTCAGTCTCATGTTGAAGTTTTCTTCTGCTTAATGAAGATATTTTTTCTGGAAAGGCAGTAGACCTATTCCCAGGGACTCAGAAAGAAAATAAAAATCTCTGATGCTCTGTTCCACTGTTTGGTACTAGTATTTTTGCTTTACCATGACGTCCAAACCTTGTGTGTCTTGTAAGATATGCAATATGTGAATGTGGTGCCTCTACTGATAATTATCTTGATTATCTTGATTCTTCCTCTATTTTTTCAAAACCACAATTATCGACAGGTGATAACCCTGCTTTCAATGCTCTGGAATATCCTGAGTGGGAAAGAACCCTTAAGGATCATTGAGGTTCAACTCCTGACTTTGCCTTCTATTAAAGCTACTCATGAGAGAGCATTTTTCCATAGGAAAGTGAGCCTGTATGTCAGCTGTGTTTTTCTGTCCATTACTTAACCCCAATTACAGAATGAGAAGGAAACACACAATAAAGGGCATATAATAAGAAAAAATATACTCAAGCCTTTCCATTGCCCCCTTTTAGGCACCAAGTTGAGTAAACAACGTGAGCAAGAATTGAGAAGAGGATGCAAGGAGTAAGAGAAGGGAGAGGAGGAAAGCCAGAAGTGTCTTTACGGATGAAGGTGTCACTTGCTACAGAAAACACTCCCTACAAAGTGCTATCTCCACGTTTCCCTGTTTCAGCCAAAACCACATTTATTTTCCCAAGCTTGAAACCATGTGCCAAAACCAAAGCATTTTACAACAGTAGTGCGTAAGAAACATACAGGAACATTTCAAAGATGTAAAAAAAAGAATTAAGAAACCAGGAATTTCAAATTTATTCCCCTTACAGAAATAGAACAATAAGAGAAGTGAAATAGAAATTTTCAGGTTTGTAACGCTATGTTAGACATTGTTTCAATTTTAACTCATTTACTATTCTTGAAAAATTCCAGCCTAAATTCTAAAGCACTTAGAATTTCAAAATGAAGAGTTATTTTATTCTATACCCGACCAGGCTTTCTAGTGAAAACTGGCCCCACTGTGAGGTAAATATGCAAATACTCTCAAGTTGTACTTGAGCTATGGCAATTGGCACTAAACTGCTGATAAGTTAACAGTATGTATAACTGAATGCAGTTGTTTCCATCATACAGCTGGTTGCTATTCCCCCCACTGCAAACAGGAAATGACTTCACGGAATCAATCGGGGACTGCTGACAACTTAATGGAGACGACTGTAATGTAATTCTGTCTCTACACAGCACAACTGTTCCCTGAAGTATATTTTCTATTGATATTTTGTAAAAATGCCTTCCATCCAGTATATTTCTGGATCTGCAAAGCGTGCTTTTTCACCTGACAGCTTCATGATGAAGTTGCATGGTGTCTGACACAGTATTTCTTAATGTTTATGAGGCGACACGCGCAAACAGCAAAATGAAACCTAATCTTTTAATGAATGTCTCTTGCTAGCATGCCAATATCTCCAACAGTAGTATTTGTTGGCTTCATTTCTTGTACATTCATTTATTACAGGTTCTTCATTATCTCAGTACTTCATGTGTGGAAACTACTTAGAAATGAATACATATTTGACCAAAGGATATAAATATGAAGCAACTAATAACTGGAGAATATAACATTATCTGTGCAAAAATACTATGTAACAACAGTAGTTGAATAGGGAGTCTCATATACACTCACACACACACACACACACACACACACATAAATATATATACATGTAATTCTATGTAAAATTGGGAACCAAAATATAGCCATATAAGAAAGAGAAAACTGCTTCAACATTGTAATTTCAAAAGAAGCAAACACAGAAGCTCCTGAAGATGTCTTCTGAAAATCTACAGCACAGGAAAAAGGTCAAGGAGCAAATTTTCAAGATATTCAGGAAAAATTTCAAATCGTCACAGAACACTTACAAGAGATACCAGTTTCTGCTTTGCTAGAAATAAGAATAATAATAAAAATTTCCCTTTTATTTTACTCTAAGATCAAAGCAAATGTACTGTGAAAAAGGACTTCAGTACAGTATTATATTAGAGGACATTTGCCTTTTCAATCTTAATTTTACAGGTCATTTAATATTTTGTTAAATGAAAACTGACCCTAGGAAAAAGAACCCTAAAAACAACATGTCCTAAACTAAATTAAGATGGATGTAACATAGCATAAAACCCT
Organism: Thryothorus ludovicianus; assembly: GCA_013397245.1. Lineage (NCBI taxonomy): Eukaryota > Metazoa > Chordata > Aves > Passeriformes > Certhiidae > Thryothorus > Thryothorus ludovicianus. The sequence goes on from VZTB01016437.1 coordinate 74,504, forward strand.
GTTCCTGTTATCTCAAGTTACCATGGAAATAATATATAAAGAACATATTAATCCCATGGGCAATAGCTGAAGAACATCTTTTGAGCATTTCTAATAGCATTTAAAGAGACTGAAAACACAAACTTCTTTTTGAAAATGAGCTATAAGTGAAACAAAGAGTGATGAGATGATAATTACTTAATTGATTGAATGGGTTATCTATCTGTCAAGAATTCCTGCAAGCCATCACAATTGCTGTGTAGAACAAAATGGTACAATATCAAAGTTAGAGGAAGGAGGCAATCACTTCTTTGCCCTCTCAATTTCTTCCCAACAATTCTGATTCAATATAACACTTAAGTAATTTTTAACATTAAGATCCAAACACTTTATAAGGAAAGCTTCCAATTTGGAATACATTTTGCCTCTCTCCTATGTGTAAATCCACAGAGTAATTCTTAATTTTATCCCTGACTTAAGTGTTCTGTAGAACTGTAGATGGATGGTGGATAAAAAAAAAGAAGCTGATCTGGATAGTACAATCAAGTTTCATGCCAGGCAGATGAGAGCATTTCAGTATTTATGTATTTATACATATGTATTTATATTTTACTTAAGAGGCAATAAATATCCAGGTGGTGATGAAAGACAACATGTGAACCATTATCCGACAGCACTTGGCCATCTGTGCAAAGCTATGGTTTTCTTTAGTTAATTTTATGCTCGTTACTTGTAGTGATAGATGACAAGAATTAAGTTTTCTGAAATTCTGTTATGTATGGATAAAATTAAAGAACAATAAACAATAAACGTGTTAGCTATGGCCTAAATGACAACCATATGGATAATAAGATTTAGAATATGATAAGGAAAATTTTCAGCAGGGTGAAATGTAGTCTGATGTCTATTAACAAGGTATATTTTTTTCACTCTCTAATTTCCAAAACAAGATAAGGAAGCTTAAACGAGATTCACTCACAGTGTGGGCTGATCTCCAACTGCTACGCTCTGTGGGGCATAAACAGGGCTAAAGTGTCTTCTAATTACTTTTGTTCTATTTCAGGGTTTTTTGGGTTTTTTCTTTTTTTTTTTTTTCTGCTATAACTTCCTACGCATGGTCATAAGTAACTTAATGAAGTTTAGTAAATGGTAGAGCAATTATATTTTCTGGCTTGAAGGCATGATATGTATGTTTTATTTGCTCCTGACTTGATTTTTGAACTGTCTGCCTGAAATGGGACCAATGATTTAAAGAACCATGAAGTTTTGCAAAGTTAACTGATACTGATCTAAATATAAAGATTTAACTGTTTCTAACTGAGGAATTTCTATGAGTGGGAAAGTACTGAGTTTTCATAATTTTTTTAAAATACGCAGTGTCCTAGAAATAATACTTGTACTAAGAATCAAGTTTCTTCATTCAGTGAAATGTATATGAGACCTCAGAATTTAGACAGCTGGAGTGAGACCATGACACTGGTAGAAGACATGTAGGAAATCACATAAAGGAAAAACATGCTCTTATTCTTATTGGTTAATTCCATGGCTAACTGATATCATCTTCATATAATTCTAGTCATTATTGACTAGAAATTTATTTAATTATCAATTATGGCAGACAACTCTTATGAAAAGATACAAGTTACTTATTAATCTGTATTATTGTTACATAGTAACAATATTTGATTGTTTATTTGCTGCTTATTACATTTGAAAATGCCTTGAGTAGTATGTACGAAGTCAAGTATGCAAAGGCTAGATAAGAAATATGATTAAGGATATATTCAAAGAAGTTCCCTAGTCCAAAAGGGATGATGCATGTGCATTTTTCCTCTTATAGACCAATGCTAAAAGAACCCAGAGCTCAGGAAAAGTTTGAATTATACTTATTCAAGAGATATGTTCCAGTAATGTTAAATTCTGATTGAATTATAGAATAAATATGAAGTAGAAGAAATTTCTTAAAAAGCCATGAGTAAGGTAGTAGAGAAGTTTATATCCTGAACAATTTCAGTAAGAAAGTGCAGTTTCAGAAAAATCTATAGTAACCATTCCAATTCCCTCAAAATTTCCTTAAGTGTGAAAGCAACAAAGGAAGACCTTCAGTGAGTTCAGCATGACACACAGAAATTAATTTTATTTTATCTTCCTCTATGAAATTGTGTTTCAAAGTCAGAAAAAATACTATAGTATTTGTTATATAGTCAAGTTGTTTTCACTCACTTTTGCACACAAGGCCATTTGAACGTACAATGCAATCTGTTTCCAAATAAAGCTACGCTGCAGCCACACTTCTAAGGTTTCTGAAACTCAAAATGAGCTTAGAAATCCTAGGAATTGGGTCTTGCTTTCCACCAAATTCCAAGAACTGATTTGAGGCCTTGCCACAGCAAATACCTTGATGGTGGATGCCTTTTAGGAAGGGACACATACAGTGAGCCTTTTTGTCAGAGCACCACTTCTATGCTGGCTTAGGTGAGGAAATCTTTTTAATGCCTATTGTTTTGTTTTTAGGGAATTTTCATTAGGAAGATAAGCTATATGAGGATCTACCATCAATACCTTCCAGAGAAAACTGGAATTTCACTTGCTATTGCTTGGAAGAAACTCTGTTCTCCAGTTGTGATGATATAGCATTTGTTGTCTTTCTAGTCAGACTGTGTTTGCCATGTGGTGTAAATAGGATTAAGGAAACTGGAAAGATCACCTTGCTATTCTGATGTTATGATTAATGTTATTGGACCCATGGGGAAAAACACTTATATGAACAATATAAAGTAGTTAAAGCTGATTATCTGTCTGATTACAAAAGGGACTAAAACACTGCAGAGTAATTTAACTGCAAAGATAATTGTAAATAAAAATGGAATGAAAAATACTTTTGTTATCAGAAAAATAAACAGGTGTGTTTTCTTGACTCTGAGCTGTCTTAGCAAACAGGAGTTAATTTTTATCCTGCTACTTCCAGTCACATAAAGACCATCTGTTCATTCTTTTAAATTCCAATTAGTGCTATTGACTGATCTTGTACAAATGCTTCCTCTAAGCTTTGCCTGCATGAGTGTTCTCCTTTGATAAAATAAACCTGGAGGAAATATGGCTGCCTCCTTGTAGAAGCTAACTGCTCTCTCCACTCAGGTGTCCTTTTCAGTGTCCCAAGGCAAACAATATTAAGATATTGTTCTGAAACTTGTGTACTCCTTCTGCAAATATATTGTAGATGCTCTTAAACACTCTTAAAAGGTGCATCAATAAAATGGATGGATTGTTCAGTGCACAGCTAAGCACATAGATAAATAATTTACAAAATTAAGGAGTAGTATACTTCAGGGAAGAAGAAACTGTACTTTTAGTTTAAAGCCTTCTTCCACGAGCCCATGCCTCTTTTCTTATGGAGTAAAAAAAAATAAATAAAAAATGCTCAGGAAAAGATCATGCTAACATGAAAAGAATAGTTTACATACAATGAGGAATGTGTTAAAGAAAGATACAGGGGAAAATTAGCTGCAGAATTATTGCATCTCTCTTAAAGCACATGTCTGAAACAGGTTAGTTTGATCCAGTATAGAAAACACAGTCTTCCCATTGGTAAAAGAATTCCATAAATGAATGAAAATACCACCAGCATTGATGAGAAGAATGTATTCTGTTCTTGATAGATGTTGATCTGACATCTTCTGCTTGTTCTAAAATTATCTCTCCACTGTAATAAAGCAACATCTTTGCAGACAAAGAAGCCTCTGTCACTAAAGCAAATCCATCAAGAATAAAGTGGAAGGTCATGCCCACAAGATTTGTGTTGCTCTGTAACACTGGAGTGATAATATACATTACTGATATATAATCCTGATGTACAAAAGTTGCGGAGGTCGAAAACAAAACTTGTGCAACTTCTCAGCTGCCTTCTGGCAACAGGTGCATGGCAGGAAGACCATTTATTTTGATGACCGGAGACTAATGTTATTCTGCAGCTGTGACAATTAAAAAAATCACCTCTTTTTTATGCAAAAGACCAACTTGCCTAAAAGAACCAAACAGACATGACAAGTGCTGAATCCCCGAATGCATTTTTTTGCAAACTACTGTTCAATCTATATCCAGTCCTTACACAACTGAATATCTGGTTGCTCTTCAGCAATTTATGCTGTCATTTCTCCAGGCTAGAAGGATATCTTGCTTCATTAGACATCAGAAATTTGCCCCATAATTCCATGTAGCTGAGAATATTTTAAAGAAATATTTACTACTCAAAAGAATACTATTTAAGATTTGAGGTCACCAGTATTTGTTAGAGTGTAGTTATGTTTTCTATAACAAGACACACAATAACATTATGTTGAAAGTTTTAAAACTTGTTTTTAACCTAATGCAATAGTTTTGCTCTGGATTTATATGCCACCACTGACATAGCACAAGTATTAGAAAATCTTCCCCTTTTTGCTCCAGATTCAATATTTAAATCTTTCCAGTTTTTAAATGTATGCATAATTTAAATTTCATAATGAAACTGTATATTTTTCAGTATTTATTTGGACTAAGAACACAGGATATTTTAATCACTAAGTCAAATACTTAAAAATATGCATAACATACAAAAGTAAAGCATAATAAGAAAAATATAGTTAAAAAATATGTATGTAAAGATATATAGTAAGTAAACCTGAAGCTTTTTAGCATTTTTGCTTATAGGATATCTGCTACATAAACCTCTTTTAAAATAATTCTTCTAAAAACCTTTATACTTTCACATGCTAGATCCAACTGTTAATCAACCCATTCTAACTCAATGTGTCTTCTGACTGCAAAACCGTTCAAACTATGTTTGTTAAAAATGAGGTGGAAATTAGCATATCTCTCAGAAGCACTGCTTAACCTTAATAACTAAGCTGTTTGTTGACCCTGAGACCACATCACTGGGGTTTATCTGTACATTTGTTCCAATAAGATAAGATTCAACACCTGAGACAGTGCAATTGGATATTTGTTTTTTGAATTTCCCATTCTCAAGCAAGGGCAAACTTTCTTCTGCACAAACAGAAATACAGCAGTTATCAGCAGACTCTCAGTATATAATGTACCTTCTAAAGGAACACTTCTGAAACAGCACAGTTCTCCCAACAGGAGAAATCCAAAGAGCTATTGTAAGAAACTGTGTAAAAGCCCTTAGGAATCCCAGCTCCATACAAAACAAAAAACACACGAAAACATATAGCAAGAGAACTGGAGCACCTGGAGTGGGGCTGACCTCAACTAAACCCAGCTAATAGCCTCCCCTGCAGCAGAATTCAGCTAATCCAAACCAGGCTTTTACAGTACAACAGGATTAATTCCACTGAGCACAAAGAGACAATACCTGCGCTGCTGAATAAAGCAAGGTCACAGAGAGTCCTCTGCCCTTAAGGACAGGTGGCAAAAGCTGCATTACCCCATCTACTGGTTTTTCTCTCTGTCTGCTGTTCCTTTTTCATTACACAGTTATTTGCAGGGGTGGCGTTTTTCATTTCAAACTGCATGATATAGCACCAGTGTTCCATCAGCTAAAGTGACATTTTTAGAGCAAAAAATGAAACTGAGGACTGTCTAGTGGAAGGTGTGCCTCTAGTGTCCCTTCTAACCCAACCACTCTGTGTTTCTGATTTTTTTTCCAAGTTCCAGAGGGCAGCATGAGGACAGCTGGGACACTACTGGTGTTGCTGTGAGACTCATGGACTGTGTAGGCTATGGAAAGCCAGGATTGGTGCAATCCTTCTCATACCATGCACTGGGAACTGCCCTCCAGGTACTCCCCACAAACAACTCTGGGACACAGAATTGCCTTGCAAAGAAAGGACTAGGTGGTATGGGCACAAACCATGCCAGGAAAGCATGGTAAGGATGCATAAGGATGAGCAGCACTCCAGTTCTCACATCCACCCCAAGGCCATGCTTTATACAGTACAGACACAGTTATGAGTCAAAAGCAGATGCTTGGGTAAATCTTGTGGGTAAATCAATGAAAACCAGGAAGCAGGAAGAAGTCAGAACTTTTCTAACAAAGTAGATATGGGATGCTTGAAGAAATAGAGTGAAATAAAAAGACACAGATACTTAAGAAAACATATGCAAAGCCTATAAATCAACTCCCAACATTAATCAGACACTCCAAATCAATTTATGTCTTCTATGAGAGTCTCACATATGCAATACATAATAAAGAGGGGTGCAACTAAGCCCTTTACTTGAAAATGACACAAGGACCACATGTGCACCATCACTAGCATTTGTAATGTTTAGAAATGCAGACAACTGTTCGGATCATACCTTGTTATTTTTTTATACATACGTTCTCTGTCCTGTCCTCTGTTGTTTGAAGACACTAGTTAAGGCTGATAGCAATGTTTTCCTGTTCTACACCCAGAAAAATTTGGAAACTGATAAGAGATTATAGACTATTGCCTCTTTTTGATTAAAAGAAAATCCTCCTAAATAGAATACTTTTTTTTAAAATTTGGTTTTGTTTTTTTTCTGGTTCAAATAGTAACGAGAATCTTGTAGTTGGAACACAACTGAGTGCACATTTTCAAATAGGAAGAAACAACACAAAATCCAAAATATGCAAATAAATTTAAAAAATGGGTTATTTTTATTTTCAGTGTTAAGCATTGCTGACTTCTTAACAGCATTCTTTTCTATTGCCATCACAGACCTGCACACAGCAGTCTTACAGTTCCCTTTGCATTTAAATCCCCCAAAAAATTATAAAGTGCAAATTATCAAGACAAGAGAAGCTTAAAAACTTGGTGGTTTCCTTGTTGGTTTCTTTTCTTTTTTTTTAACAGGAACTACTGATGCTTCTGTAGTCTCTGTGCAGTTATTCTCTTCAAAAGCTCCTGTCAGAAAGAGAAGGGGTGAAAGACACACAAACTGCTACAGTGAAGTGCACAAAGGGACACTTAGCAGAATTCATGTGCTCATGTGTGTATGCACATGGATACATATCTGCTAGCCTCTGTCATTTATCCATCACCAGACTTGCTCAACTCTCTCCAGTCATGTCTTAAATTTTGTTTTTATTTATTAGTTTCATAGTGCTGGTACCATACTGGGTAGATCAATTTCCAGAAGACTTTGTAGTGGCACTTCAGGAACCTTAAATGCTCTCTACTAAACGTTAACAACCTCCTTTTATGACATCCTCATACTTGAAGACTTGATTGCTATTTTCAGAACAATGCATAGTAAAATTCAATTCAAGTTTGAAGTGATAAAGGAGAAATGGATCCAGAAGCCTCCCAAATGCAACTCTGTATTGATGCAGCAGCAAAGGGGTAAGCCATCTGATGAGCAAAGGCAGAGTATGTGATACCAGCTCCATAAAATGTCACATTCTGAACATGCTCTCTTGACAAGCACAGCTTTCACCTTTCCAAAATTTGTTTATTTAGTAACCTTCAAAGCTGGTCTAAGAAAAAAAAAAAAATCTTCTCTTTAACTGAGAATTCCTTGTCCCATCATACATATCAAAGTGTTTCCATGGCTCTCAGGACAGCTACTATTTGGGAGTAGTATTTGCAGGTATAAAAATTTAAGTAAGTCAAGCGAGCCTCCAGAATTCCTAAGGTAGTAACATCTTTCCTGAAGGATTGCCTAATCAAACATGAAGCATTTGGCAAGAGTCAGGATGGGAAAGGGAAATGGAACAAGTTTTGCCAGGGAAAAGAAAAACTCTTCTTAAATCATGAAATGGCCCCCAATGGCACGACACTGTTTGGAACTGAGTTTAGTGTGACCCTGTTAAAAGTCTCATCTGAGAGCTTTACATTTTTTTGGAAAATTAGCTCCTTTTCATGCATGGTGTCAGTTCCTAAAAAAACCAAAATATATTTAGTTCATTTATGTGTATAAGGCCATAAAAAATGGTATAGCATGGACAGCAGTCCATGGTTCAGGCATGTGATGGTTCAAATATGCTATTTGTGAAAAAACTTCATGTTTATTGAGTGCAAAGCAGAGGTGTAAAAGCTTCCCTAAACCAGAGAGGAATTTACAGGAATGCTTTCACTTAAGTTACTTCTAACTGAACTTCAAGCCAGCTTTACTTTAAGCACCTCTGCATATGTTTTCTTCAATGGAAATATCTTTCTAAACCAGGATATTTATAAATACAGTGTTTCAAGCTCATATGGTAAATTTCTAGCTTCTAAAAATGTGTTCTTTCCACAAAGTCATTCCAGGTACTTAATAAACATGTTCGATGAATTGAGCTGTGTGTAAAAGAAGAGTTTATGACTTCCCCATCTATTCCATTAATCCCCAATTATTCAAAGTTTTCCAAGTCTCAGCAACAGAAACATTTATGTCTCTGGGAAATAATGATTTCTGTCCTTTCAAGTACATTCACCAGATTCAGGAGGTTACAAAACTGTATTAAAGAACCTATGCCTAAGAATGAGTAATTTCCCTGGATTACATGTTCTTTACAGACTGTTCAGAAACTCTTACACCTTAAGCCTAGCAGCAAACTGCTGCATGCTTTTGAATATATTTTCATAGACAAAAACACCTCAGACTCTGCTATTAGAATATTAACAGCATAAGATTAAGATTTTTAATATAAATGTTAATAATTAGGATTTTTCTTAAAGTTGCCCTTTTCAGTAAAATAGTTCCCAAACCCACCAGTATCTGCAGCATAAAGAAAATAATTGTGCAATGAATATAAAAAGAACCTTAATTATATCGTAGTGTGCAAGATCCAGGCTGAGGCCCTGTGAGACCCAGCCGGGCAGGGGGCTCTGTGCTTGAGCAGGGTGAGTGTCAAGGAGGAGCAAAGCACCTTCCAAAGCAAAGATGAGGGGGTACAGTCATTATTATTTATTATTCTGATTATTGTTAAAGCCCCCGTGAAAACATAAAGAGAAATCAATTAGTAGAAACTGACATACAGATTTATGCAAATTATGCAGTATTTATAATACAGCGTGCTCTTGTGCAAACTTAAATTTTCTCTTAAGATTTAAAAATCCAAGGACTATTCAAAGAACCAGCACCCATGATTTGGGATTGAGTTTGTCTTTTTGGTTTTTTTTTTGAGATAGAGTTATTGAAATAAGAATGGAAAATTTTGCAACATTCCACTTCTACTGATGACTGGCCAAATAATTTTTTCCTTGTGGACATGAGAAGACAGAAGGAAAGAAAGAGAAGGGGAAAATAATAGGTAAGTGCACAGACATAAAAACTTTAACTATGAAGCAGGAAATTTTATCATTTTCCCATTCAAATGAAATATTTTCAGTTCACACACAATTTCAGTGAATAACAGTGATCTACTGTTAAAACATTATCATTTAAAATTAACAATTTATCAAATAAATTTGACTTCTCTTTCACTTTTCATTTATCTGCAAATAAAGTTCATAGTTTTAAGCTGACAGAAGCATATGCATGGACATTCGAGGAAAAAAAAATCTGCCTATTAGATTATGACCTTTATTCTGTGACATGCAACAAAAGTGTGCTGTTCTTTTATTTGTGTGATGATGAACACCAAAAGACATTGCTACAGTTCCCAGGCTGGTAAATAAAAGAGACAGGGAGAAGAAAATTTGGATAAACCACTGCAGATGTGAAGATTTCTGCAAGCATATACACGCATTTTTAGCAGTTCTAAATTCAATTGCCCTGGGACAACTTGAAAGAAAATGTACCTATATAGTTTCTAGATTAAGAGAACCTTTATGTTTTGCTACAACCAAATGCTACCATTTTTTAGCTTGTGACTTCTAAAGTATAGGACAGAACATGGTGTCTTATCCACAGTTTCTGAAAATTTCTGTATTCCTGTATTCTACCTGTTTTTATCACTTCTTGCCTTCCCTTTGCAGAGTTTTAATCCTTTCATTTATATGTTTCAAGGGAATAGCTCTTTTTTAAAAAAAAAATTTTAAATTTTAATAGCTTTATCAGCTCTAGCCTATTCCATTATTCTCTCAGATTTCTTCAACAGAAGTTATTAGCTTTTTAGTATCCTCTTTTTCTTGAATCTAAGTAATTAAGTTTGAACTAGTTAAATACCTCACATATTCTTTAAGTAAATTTCTTAGCATTTCTCAACAGTGAACTTATCTGAAACCATGATCCTATTTCCTTAATCTTTCTACCTTTCTTTGAGGTTCTACCCAGGTTTTTGTTTTATTTTGTTTTGGTATTTTTTACATAGCCTGAATAATTCCGTATCACCTTCAAGTGTGAAAATCTTCTAAATTACTAGTCAGACACCACTGAGGTTATTACTGAATCTTGTACTTGACATCCAACTGCTAGCATCCACTTATGAAGGAGCTCATTGGAGTCTCTTTCAAAGTGAAAATGGATTATGCCATCAAGTTTCTCCTCATCCACCATTTTAATCTATTAAATGTTTATAAACAAGCAATGTGAGAATATTTGGTTTTGTTTTTCCCTAGCACTAGAGATAGAACTCAGCAGCATAATGCTTATATTTTTCGTAATTTCCCTCTCCATTAACATTTCAACCATTTGAATAGTGCTTAATTAAGATTCACTAATATGTTACAAGAAAACATTACAAGTTTCATCTAGAATATTTTATTAAAGAAATCTTTTTTACTACAGAGAACATCTGCATACATGTAAAACAGAAAAAAAGAATAAACTGTGTTATAGTTAGTCAGCTCAGGAAGTTGTTTATTTTGTGAACTCATGCTTTGTCTAGTGAAATTTAAAGAAAGATAAGCCAAGGCACTAATCTATGCATAAGTATGTATGCAGTAACATAAAGTTATGAAGCAGAAGAGTGACACCTGAAAATTATAACACCTCAACAACCAGAACATGGCAGCCACTGTCCTATATATGTTCAAAGGAAGGTCTGTGCACCCTCTCCCTCATTATTTGCCTTCTAATCAAAATGTTTTCTATGCAATGTTTTTTAATTGTTAGAACAGAATTTTAAAGCAGTTTTATGGTAATCAGTGCTGATATATCAGTGCTGTTGCTTAGCACTGAGTTTAAGGAGCAATATTAATAGTCTGCTAAGATTAACTGGCTAAAGTTAGCCCTATGTAGTTAAAAAGAAGTATAGATTTTTCCATGAATTTTGAAGCTTTTGCCAAAAACCTGCCATGCTTGATCCAGTGATGAGAGCAATGTTCTTCCAGAGAGAGGATTTTCTCTCTAGATGTCTAAGGGTTGTTTCAGGTCCAGCTTCCATAGACAGAACGTGTGTATCATCATAAGTTAATGAATCTGGTGAAACTTTCACTGTTACCTTTGATAAGCAAATGAACACTTCCAACAGCAAAATCACAGGTGGAAGGGAACACATCCAAAAGTTCTCTAAAATTTTAAGTCACATTTACACTATTACAGATTTTTTAGATGAACTGGCATTTCAGTCTTACTACAAGAAAAAGAATCATTCAGTTCTTCATGCCTGCCACATTTTTAGAATTTTAAAACCAAGCTTTACCTTTCTGTCTATAAGCATATACATATATATAGATGTATGTACATATTTGGGTCATGTGATTTCTGTGGTATGCTCCAGGGAGTGACCCTTCCCCTAACCAAATGAGTCCTGAATGATTCAAGCCCATCCTGCTCTTTCTAAATTAGTCTGCATGCATCTCCAGGCTATATATAATTTGGCTGTAATAGGTTTTTCACAAGCCTTTTCAAGATACTTGGCACACCATGAGTAGCATTTCTCTTGCTATGTGACACCAGCTGTCATAAAGGACTTACCTGAGGTCAATTTAATTTTTGGGTATGAGGCAATGTAGCGGTATTTTTACAATTCTTTAAAAATTAATATTTCTATATGGAATGGACATGCTAAATGGCTTCCCTGGTACCTGTCAAGTTTTTGATTTGATGTCTGGAAGCTGAAAGTAGCTGCTGTATACCAAAAAGCTTGGCAACCCTCCTGGCCTGCTGGAGCCATCCTTGGGCCAGCCTGCAGAGAGACCTTGCTGACGCTTATCTGCAGACAGACACAGTTGGTCCATTCCAAAAGGGATTCCAGGAGTGATTCTGCATGCATGAAGTGTGAACAACCAGGAAGAACAGGTTTCTGGATTGAAAAATTGAATGACTCAAACTGAGAGTGTAGATGCAGCTTCTGTGACAGCAGCATAAATCCATAGCACTGGCATAATTGATTCCTCTTGTTGCACATCCCTCCTGCCTGATCTTGAAGGGAGGCTAAAATGTGTGACTCCAATCATAATTAAAATCCTATAAAAGTCATCCTCAAGACTTCATTAAAATATGCAATAAAACATGCATTTGTTTCTAATTTTCTTGCTGTTTGGAACAATTACAAGATCTTCTCTTATACAATTTAAGTAATATCTAAAAATTTGCTACTCCTTTTTTAAAAATACGGTGTTATAAAGTTCTAACAATATTTTTTATATTTATTAATCTTACACATGAGGGTTAATATTTAATTTATAGTAAAGATTTATTCATTCAGTTATGATTGTTGAAAGCACATCAATGTCCAAATCTCTCAACATTTTACACCTTTTTAAATGCTTTCCTCTTAGAAGCAGGATAACGGCAAACTGGACTTGTGGGGTAACCATTAAAAGGAGAGAAATTCAGTCCTCTGCAGTAGAAGTACCTATCAACTACCCTGAAGAGCTGAGAAGTTCATACTAAGTAAAAGACAGGCAACTAAAATGAAAAATTTTCAACATTTTAAAAATGTTGACTTGTTTTCACTGTTTGCATGTAAACTGTTGATAATGCAGAATGAAATGTGTCTAAGAAACAAAACTTATGATTATTGTCCTGACAGCTTCTTTAACTTAAAAGCAGAACAGAAAGAGATATTTACATCTCTCATTTTCTCTTGGTCTCCAACATCTTTATGGACATCTTGCAGAATATACAAATTTTTGCACATCAAAAAAAAGGTGACATTTAAAAATCACCAGGAAAAAAATGTTTATTCAAGCAAAGATCTGAAAATGTGTCCTTCTAAAACTATTGACTCAAAAGAAAAATAAATCAATACTATTAACTGAATTTAAGTGAATAAAAAGGTATCAAAAATAATCAAAAGAAAATGGAGCACACAAAATTAGTCTTGAATCACTGAAATACACATAGACTATCAATGTAAAGGAAAGTGTTCTAAAATTTGAAAAGTACAGTTTCATGGAACTCTGGGACTAAAAGAATATAGTTATTTAAGAAAAATTTGAAAACAACTAACACAATTAAAAAAGACATATTGTATTGCATTGATCCAACTGACACAGCTTGCTTTGTTTCTGTAGGCATCTCATGGATCAGAAATAAGGAACTTTTGAAGACTTAAGAAGTAATGCTAAGTGAACAATCAAAAATGAAATCCTTCCAAAGAAGACAGACTGAAATACTTATTTTTTATTCAGTTAAAACCTGAAGAATATCCTTTCTAAAACCACATGTCTGGAATGAATATGACAAGCCTATAATTCAGAACAATTTAAAAAAAGTTTTAAAGGAATTTTAAAATGTCTTCCTGTAATTAAAGTTTAAATTCACTTTCTGCCAAGTTGGCAACAGAAACTATTGGCCTTTTTCATGTTAATTTGGGAAATATAAATCATCTAAGTAGGAAATGGCACTATTTATTACAGTAACTGGATCCTGAATGTTGTTCCAGTGTGGAAAAGTTGGAATGGTTCCTCTCTGTTTCAAAAGAGCATGAATATGGATTCTTACTCAGAGGTCTTGAACATAGCCTATGTCTTTACATTTGTATCTTCAGTGGCCCTACTGATTTTACTTTAGGAGATAATACATGCTCCACATGTAGGCAATATAATTTACAACACCAAAAACTCAAATAAGTCTCCAGGTGCCTTACATAAAAAGTAGTGGGTCCTGGAAGATGCTTAAGTGTTTTGGAGAAATTAAGAAAAATATGTTTCTGGTGTCACCAGGAAATTGAATTAAGATCATTTGTCCTACTCAGTGCAGCAGCAGTGGGTTGCTAAGTACAAACACAGAAGGCAATGCTGTCATACTGACAGAGCCCCTGGATGGCTGGGGAGCATAATTTTTAATCAGTCTTAAATTTCACAGTAAGTGTTAAGGACACAAGAGCTACTTTGTAAATGTAGCATCTCCGACTGGAGATGAGAAAACAAGGAAGAGTAGTCTTCAGCAAGCCCTGTAGGTTCCATCCCACAGGAGCTCACTCCTGCTCAAAGAAGGGTGGAATTCTGCTATTATTTTGATTTCACTATCAGCTTGGACACTCAGTGATTCATCTTTCCCAGTTCTCAGGTTCTCTAAAGCAAAAACTGAGCAGCATTCAGTCCCAAGCTATGTCAAACCCAGAATGTAGAGAAAATCTGAACGGTTACAAGCAAAAGTCACTGACTGGTGCTAGATGGTCACACCAGTGGTGGTGATGTCAATAAATCTGTTTCTTTTTCTGATTTGAGAGCACCCAATATACTTCCAAAGCACACCTTCAAGGCACATATTGAAAACTGGTTTTACATCATCCTTTACGTTTTTTTTCCTTTCCTTTCCCCCTGCAGATTTCCCATGTCTTCCTCCGATGCATGTTTTCACAACAGCTTGGGACCCCAGTTTTTGGCATTTCAGAGCTTCTTGGCTCCTAAACATGATCACATTGAGCAGCACTTGGTCTCACCTGAGCTGTAGGAATTTGTGAATATCATAGGTAAGAAAAATTCAGAGTGGTACAAAAATGGTATTTTGGGTAACAGGTTCCAGTTGGTTTTCTGACATAAAGTCACTGAAAAATGTAAGCTGAGAACTGATGATCAACTTCTTAGTTCTAAACTTGTCATGCAGCAAACCAGTTAGCTGTACTTCTTACTTTCTTATATATTACAAATACACACATGACCTTGTATTTTGGTATGTTAAATACTTAATGTGACTATTTTAAGAGAATTACTATATTTTGGTAATTTGCCTGACACGATACATTTAGTATGCAGACTTTCTTCATTTTTATTTCAATATATGAAATAATGTACGGCTCATACAAGAATCTGAAATCTGTACCTAATGGGCTTCAGGAAAAATTGTGGTGTCTTCCTAAATCTGTTTCAGCAGCTGTCTACACAGCAGGAGGAATAAGCTTCCACATTCCAGTAACTACTAATTACCACTGATGCCCAGTCCTGTCCTATGGCACTGCCACCTCATTTCAAAGCAGTGCAGGAATGGCTGTGGACAGGACTCAAATGGGTCTTATCTCTGCCTTTGGGGGACCACTGGGGGTTCACTGAGTCTCAACTGGGGTCATATCTTTTGCAAAATTCAAGAGTTTTACCTAGTATGGGTAACAAGGTTTGCCTTCAGATTTCTACCGATATTCTACGGAAGTGTCATCTGACTCCCACATGACTTTATAGCTCTTTTTAACACCAATGTATTTCTTCACTCCAATAAGCATTCTAGCAGGGTTTCATGTTTAGCATTATGCATTTGATATGCTTACTAGCAGTCACGTTCTTTGGTAGAAAGCCTTCATTTGCAATCCAGAATGACACCATCAGCATGTAAAAGTCCATCCTGCACTGTCTTTCTCTTTCAACAGATCCAACATGGAGCAGGCAAAAGTTATTTAGCAATTGACATTGACATAACTTTGCCACAAGCAACTGAAGTAATTACATGACCTGGGATGGGTGCAGCTGAAACACCTTGATAAGAAAGAAATGAAAAATGACACATCACACAAACAGAATGGTTTCATCAGTGCAACACTAAATCAACATGTATGTTTCTGGCACTCCCCATTCTTTTGATAATGGAATAATCAAAAAGAGAGGAGGAGTGATATCCCCAATTTTTTCTGACAGACTGGAAATGAACTAAAATTAAGCATGCCTGTGCACTGTCATTTGACTGTATTTTAGCAAAGACAGTTTCAATTTAGTGCTCCATAAAGCACTTCATATTTTAGTCTGGCTTGCCTGTAGCTGGTATAAGGAGATAATCTGTTGAATTTTTCTTTCTTTCTCTAAAAAAAAAAAAATCAGTATTTACTATGATCATCAAAATCAGGCAGGAGATCATAACACCAACAGAAGAACAGATGAAATTTGGAAAACAGGTTACCTGATGTTCTGTCCCTTGTGCAGAGAGTATTACCTGAAGAGAGGCAAGTGTTAATGAGAGAAACAGCACTCCAACAACTTGGGCAGAAGAGGCACCTCTATTGCACAGAATGAGCTGTTTCTCCCTTCCTATTAAAAGAATTAGATCTATCCACAAGAAAGCTTTTGTTCCGGGGCCACGTCAGTTTACAGAATAATTTGGTATTTGTTAATTTCTCTTTCCAAAGTTAACCATAAGTATCATTAGACGAGTAAGCTGATTTCTCAGAAGACATTTAGCATTCTTGATATTTCACTGTATTTTTCCCTTTTCACTTATAGTATCAGTAAAGTCCCTTTGATAGCATAACCAGATAAAATGGCTTCTCATCCTTCAAATGCTAGTACATATGACAATTACAGGAGCTTTTGTGAAGCAGTAAGGTATTTTATTTTAACACAAAAGGCAAGGCTTACTTTTAATATTTCCATCTACTACCAGGCAAAGAGATCTTCCTATTTATGCATTTCTATTACTATAACATTATGCAGCGAAATATCAGCTACAATAAATAATGAAAACTCTGTATTAGAGAAGGTTTCCAACGGTGTGAGTAGCAGAAGGAATGCACTTGCAAAGTCATCCTTTCAAGATACAAGGATAGGGCTGATAAACGGAGGCAAAACTAAGTAATTCTCTAGAATCTATTTACTGAAGATAAGCATTTGAAGAGAGAGTGCAAGAGAGGGGCAAAGTGTATTAAGCAGTTTCAGTAAAAAAGTGAAAATTTGAATCAGTGTGTAAGTGACATTACAAGTCTTCAGGAAAGAATCCAGCAAAATATTCTGACATGATAAATTTCTTCATAACAAGACTTTTACTTTTTTTTCTTTTGAAAGCACATGTTCATATTTTTTTAGATATTTCAGTAGGAAATTGCACATATTTTGATTTTTATCAATAACAAGGTATTTTCTCACTTATTGAATTTTGTGGCTATTAAAAAAAGAAAATAAGAAAACCTTCATCCTTCTCATATGGAAAGCAATGCTTCAAATTCAAGAATGTAAGGCATGGAAAGGGCTATGAATAAAGCTTGATAAAAGTTTTTTAAAGGCTAATGCCTTATCTGTCTCATAACTACTCAACTTACTGAAAACACTGATTCTAATAAGAAACATTAGCATCACTGTCAGCTCTGACTACAACAAATTCAGCCAGGAACCACATAATTTCTACTACTCACTCTATTTATTCGTAACTCTTTTTTATTTACCTCTGTATACAAAGCAGCTATTGATTTCTGCTGAAGATTCACTCAACTGACATGCTCCCTGCTTGGGCACTAAGCAATATTATTATTAGATCTTAAGACTGGACAAGACACAATCTCTGTCATTGTTTATTACATTATCAGTTACAGCCAAAGACTTTTTTCCCTTTAAAAATGCTCTTCCCTCATTGCACCGAACTGGTGTATAGGATTTATGAGAGAGAATGTTAAAAAGGGGGTATTGAGAGAATACTTAACATCAGATATTAAAATAATTTATTCCCAAGGCTTTTTTTATCATTATTACCATCGTTCTCTTTAATGCAATGATTATGATTACACATCATAGTTTTAGCTAAACCCCCTGAGATTAACACTCACCAGGAAGACAGCTTGTTAGTATTTTCATTGTTAATTTCTCCAGTATGACAAGCAATGTCTAAATTGACCATGTATGCTTTTTTTAAAAAATTATATTTATATTTATATTT
>VZTB01016437.1:92508-109573 GCA_013397245.1 Thryothorus ludovicianus
AAAAAAAGAAAAGCAGCTCACAGTGAGATGTAGGTAGATAAACCTGGAAAGAGCACAGTGCTGGAAAAAGAACGAATAAAGCCTCCATAGAGGAGCACAAGAAACTCTCTAATATAAACAATTGCCTTATGGGGTACTTCATGCACCATTCTGGATAATTTATAGCCTTAATTTCTATAAATCTGATCACTTTGCTCTTGGCATAATTTTCAAGGTTTCCCAACCCAGGTTTGGAGAGGAGAGTGATAATACAAATGAAAATTAGTGTGGAGCTGACTCCTACTCGTTTGAATTGCCTTAAGGCACCTAAATTATGCCTTAGGCATGCTATTTCCAGTGAAGAGGGATATGTATGCTACCCACTTAAAACTGGTAACCTAAACTCTCCTCATACCCTCTGCAGACAAATAGATTGATCTAAAAAGAAATTAATTTATTTTAAGATATGGCTTCAAATAGGGAAAGGCTTTTAGACATATCTGCCTTAAACTTAAATTCTTTACCTGAATACCTCCTACAAATTTGGAATAATACCTCCAAGTCAGATAGCCCTACATACTGGAAATAAATTATCAACACACTCATAAACACTACTAGGTGATCTGGAAAGAGTCTTCCTCAGTCTCTTCTGATAAAAGCATGCTGCTCTTCAGAAAGATGATCCCATCCCTAAATCAAGTACTTCAACACTGGGAAGGCATGTGTAAGAAAAAAAAAAGGAAAAAAAGGAAATAGCCTAGTCCTAGGTGACCTTAGCCCAGTCAGAAATCTTTGTTAAGAGGAGTCATCCTTTAGTCCAGATAGGTGAATAGAAAAATCATGCAGTCCTTTACCACATTTTTATAACAATTTCTCTAATCTTCCTACCTTTTATTTTATTATTATTAATATTACTATGATTGCAGGCACTCAGAGTCACTCAAGCTGACCCACCTGAATTGTTTGAAAACAATACCACATTGACACAATATGATACAGATATTTTGCTCTGAAAACTTAATACAATTTGAAGAAAACCTAACATATATTTTAAGAAAATGTTAAAAGTATTTATCATTTTTATAAGTACTTTGGCAAACACACAGCAGGCATGTTATCATTATAGAGTTAATTAGCTATTTTGATGCCTACACTGATTATTCATTATCACGTTATTTCCAGGGCAACTCGGATCCTTATAATATGTGCTGAGAATCTATTTTGGTGATTTAGGATGGGATTTCTGGCCTAAGATATGTGCAATGTAATTTATATCTGTGCTAGTCACTGTAGGATTCTTGTATGGTTTATGGGGAGAAACAGGCAGTGTAATCCTACAGTCAGATTTAGAAGACTATTTTAAGATGCAGTGAATCATACTTGAGAAGTTCTGTTGATCTCCACAGATTATGAGGAAGTAAGCATGATTAACTCAGATGCAGACATCTATACTTTAGAAATCTTTGTTCAGTTACATGAATTCACCCACAAGTGGTGCATATACGCATTTACATCTGGGTGTTATTCCAGAGCTCCACAAATCAGCCAGAAACATTTCATCTCTTAATTAATGAACAGAGAATAAAGGAACCCTGTTTATTTTTCTTAAAGAAGTATTTTATCATGCATTGATATTCTAATCTATGACAAACATATTTGTGAGCACTCAATCCATCCCATTTCCTTTAGCATATCTGTATTTCTAAATGAAGCATGCTACAGAAGCATACAAAACATCCTTAAAAGAGACAGATTAAATGAAGCTGGTGCAGCACCAGCTCCAAAAAAAAAATCAAAATAAAAAAATCCAAACACCTGAAGTCCCAAAAGCACTTTAAATTGATTAGCATGGTCCTAGTAAACTTTGCTATCTAGAAGGAGTTTTGGTGAGTTTGGATTCAGTTTGATACCAGCACAATTACATTGCTTCCAGTTGTAGAAGAAGTTAAATCAGTTCTACACTGAAGTTCCCTGCTCCATAATTAATTGTATAGCAGAAGAAAGCTTAGTGAAAAGCACAGCAAAACAGCCCACTGCACCAAAACCTAGAAAGAGACAAATATTTCAGATGATACAGTCTGTGGGCATCAAATCTTCCTAGACTCTTAAACTAAAAACTAGCACATTGTAGACCTCTACTTTTATTTCTCCAATATTTATTTCATCTTGGAAAACACAGAATGCACTTCCAACTGTAAGTTCTTCACGTGGAAAATTCATATTGCTGCAAGTCAAGATCTGTCTGAAGAAAGTTAACCAAAAGGGTTATGAAGCCATCAATTGGTATAACCTTAGCTCTAGAAAGTTTAGCTGTGGATAGATGGAGGATACAGGGTAAGACAGGATGATGTTGAAGAAGAGGAAAGGGAATGGTCTGAGTAGCAGGAAAGGAAGTAGCTACTCTGATCTGCTCTTCACTTCATTATAAAGGTAGCTATGCACTCTGCATTTATATAGGTACAAGATACATAAGCCAGACGTCACTCTGCTAAGTCTGACCTATCTCTTATTCAGATGCCATTTTCCCTTTGTCTCCCTACACACAGTCAGCACTGAGGGCTGCCTTTTTAGAAAGGGTATTTGCCATTTTCTGTGTCTCTTTGTTCCCATGGACTTCATGGGATTTAGTAGTTTGGTATCTAGCAATTATTTGCTGCTTCCTGCTGTTTTGCATGTTAGGAAACTACTATTTTTTTCCCTTATATCTATTTGTATTCATTTCTTACTGGTGAAAAGAGATTAGCTGTAACTAGGAGGAGGTAACTCCGTTCAGAGAGTCCACCTCTTTAAATTGTCTTAAACTAACACAGACACATACTTACACTCATTTTCATCACAACTCAAAAGCATGGGAGGAAAGAAACTATGAGATTTCCCTCAGTAAACAAAATACTAAACTCTGTAAACAGTAATAAAATTAAAGATGATGTTATAATGAGAACTTTTAAAAGGAATAGTGTCAATTCAAACTGCTGATACAGACATATGATATGTGTATTTTTAGAGACTATTTCCATGATTTTCCATAGATCTGTATTTAACTTGTATCTGTTCTATTGTATTTTGACAAGACTTCAGAAGTTTTCTCTACTTTGTACAAGTCCAATTTAATTTGAAAAGAGAAATCCATATAAGATTTAGAGAGGTCTGTGCTCTTCAAACTTACCATTAAGTCTATACATCTAAGCAATTAGGAAGACTATTTTCTCAGAATAAATAACATAAAACAATTTATTCAAGTAGAATGAACTGAAAATCATAAACTCATGCTTTTATATTTTATCAAATAGATTTTTCTTTCATGTTAATATGGTTAAAAAAAACCAAACCAAAAACCAACCCAAACCACAAATCCACCTCCTACTCTATTTAACCTGAAAATGTTCACAGAAGGATTGTATCATTAAAATCTGTATGAACTTTATTTTAAGACTGTTTAAAGACTTCATATACTTTTAGTATATTTTCTGGTCTCTTGAAAACTTTATTAAATATATTCAGACATTTCATGATTTAGTCTCTTTTCCTATACTTCTGACATCAACAGTATCTTGACAGTCCCTTTACTCACAGTGACTTTGTACACCACCTCAAGATAAAAGGAAACCCAGAAGTATTTCAGGAGATCCTCTTTTGGAAAAATGGATTGAGTGTTAAAATTGCATGTTTTATATATAAAAGAAAAATCTTTATCTGCAGAAAGGCCAGAGAAAACCTCTCTGTTTTTGCCTCTGAGAACTCTTAGCTCAGAAAAGTGATTTGTCCTGTTCTCCCTCTCTGTGATCACTGCATTTGTATTCTCAGTAGCTAATGTCTTACGATTGGTGGTCCAATTTTAAATTCCCTTTAACTTATTTTTCTTATTGAAATTTCACACAGTGCATCACGATTGAAATATTTCTTTATCTGTATTAGGATTTCAAATGAAAGCCATGGAGATGAAAGAAGATATAAAGTATAAATGATTTGCATAAGCTTTTTTTTTTTTTTAAAGAAATTTGATGGTGAAGAAAAAATCTGTTGTGCAAAAACCCCACTTGGTATGCAGCCAATTCTTTCAAGAATCATAATGTCTTCTGTAATTTGGGTTGGAAAACAAATTATTAGATCAGTGGCAGTAAGTATAGACTCTACCTCCTGAAATTTTGTCCAGAATGTAGATCCCTGTGTAGTTTTGTCATGTATGTTACCCATTTTTTGCAATTGGCTTCGGAAGCATTTCTAGGGGTTCTTTCTCCCACAGTCAAGTGGATGAGTGACTCTCCTCACTATAAAGGCAGGCTTCCAATGCCATTTGAGAAACCCTGCCATATCCTGAATACTCACATGAGACTATAGTTCAAGATCTATAAAAACACCCTGGAGAAATATCTGGTGTGAGAGCAGGAATCAAAGAACAGATCATATGGCATTTGATCTTGTGGTTAGGTAACTGAACTGTTCTTGGATTTTGATTAACTGTGACATAATTTAGATTTGACTTAATTCAAATTGTGCATTTACCTTTAGACACCTCCATTTATCCAAGGCAGTGATGCATTACAAGACTGCAAAAGCTGTCACATAGGTTTTTAGAAGGCTGCGTTGTCAGAGAGGTGCACATGTAGATGACTTCTACTAGAGCACCAGAGCTCTATCAGTACATTTAGCCCCTAAAAAATAGGGGATTTGCTTGCATTATATATATATCATGATATAATTTTCAGAATGTGTAACAAAGCTGACTGCAGTTTTCCTGTTTATCAAGATAGATTTTGAATGATCATGGAATAAAAACACAAATCCCAAAATTTTGTCATGTACAACATGCTCTTATAAGGATTTACAAGTAAGATGAAGTCTTATATTCGTAATTTATTTTTATGTTGGTTTTCAATAAAAGTAAGGACTTTAATTTGTAGGCATGGAAATTAATTTCCAATGTATGGAATTTCTGCTGGCTTTATGAGCAATCTGGTATTAGGATATCAAATTTCTGATACCTGGTTTCACTGATCTATGTTAAACATTATGTTCTTCATATACATTTAAGTTTAGTCTCATGGAAGCTGAGTGGGCTATGATTTCATGTGAACAACAAATGATAGCATTCAAGGGTAACAATGAAGTTGATGTCCACAGAACAGGATTTGATTTGTATTATCAAAGCACATAATGACAACATTTACACTCCTACGATTTTTCTATCTATAGTGTAACTGGATAGAGCTGGAGAGGTCAAATATATAGTCATCTACTGTTCATAACAAGAATGATGTAGTAGCTGCAACGTCCCATCAAACTAAATGCCCATGACATTTTCATTTGAGTCCTGACAGTATAAAGACAAACACTGATTAAATTAAAAGCCTACTGTTATTTAGAGCACATGATTTTAATCTGAATAAAGAGGTCATACAGACTGTCCCAAAACATACTTAGTGATATATTAATCACATATACATCATCATCTCCTTATCATAGTCAACATCTGTCTCTTGTATTTTCCACTCTGTAATCTGAAAATCAGCACACCTGTATCTCCCTCTGAAAAAAGGCACCACTTCTCAAAAACCACCAAGCGCTGCAGCATGCTCCTTGTATATTAAGTGTACAATTTCAAACAGGTTCAGAAAGGACACAGTTCTGTAGAGATGGTATTATGTAACCAGATTAAGGGACATTGCATTGTACCTTTTAATGAAAATGAATCCTACAGTGCCTATTTTGAGCACTTATTCGCTGTATAAGAGAACTTGCTCTGAAGTCACAGATTATTGAAAATCTATTATCAGAAAAAAGAATCCGATTTTTAAAAGAAATTCAAAACTCAATGTAATCCTAATTTTCATAAGGCAACTACTTTTCCCGTAACTGTAAAATATTTTACATTCAAACTTATCTCTGTGATCTAATTACAACTCCTTGTGTATAATGCTGGTACCCTATGATGTTCATGAGCAATGGCACAGCCCCATAGACTCTCATTTATGGACTGATGGAAAAGTCTGTAACTACAATAGATCATGTCATTCCTTAATGTTCTGTGATATTTTTTATAGTCAGAGAAAAAGGCTGAGTTGCTGCATGACATGTCTCACATTTCAGCTGGCGTAATTAGCAAAAACCTCCCAAAAGAATGAAATTATACCCAACAGGGAATGTCTTTTTTCAGTCAAAAATATTCAAGTGGCTGAAATAGCCAAGTCAGAAATGTTTTTTGTAACACTATTAAAAATTCTTCACATTTTAAAATCTTTAAACTTAGACTCTGTGCTCACTTCTTGCACCAGCTGAAAGCAAAACAGCAATAAATATTTTAAGACTTTAATAATTTCCAGACCCCTTACAGTATCAATTAGCATATTAATGCAATGGTTCATTGGTCTTATTCAAGAAGTTAAACTTCTAAATGACTAAATCAAAAGCTTCTATTATATGACTATGGGAAGACTGGTATTAATTGCAAAGGAAGTGGAAAAACAGAAACCCTGCATTTGATTAATTGTTCAGTCAAATGATTTCAAAGGTCTCTTGTCTTTCTGTAATTAGTCTAGCAATTAAAAATTGATCTATATACTGAAAATTATATTTGACTTCATAATTACGTTTTAATCTGCTAGTATCCTATTCAGAAAGATAATTTAATTAATTTCTACATATACTCATTATTATGTGTGTCTAAAAACATTCAGTATGCTTTCATTGAGTTCTCTCAAGAAAAAAAAACCAAGCAAACAACTGCACTAGCTCGTATTTGGTGGGCAATAGATTTTCCTGGTACAAGAACTCAATGCTGGAATGGGTGGAAGTAAGAGAGAACTGCTGAGTTTCTTGATTTACTGGCCAGCACAAATTGGCTACAGTACCCATAAAAGTAATACAGTGTTCCTTAAACCCCTTGAGTTGCGGAAATCCCCGTGAAACTGATGACTCTTAGGAGAAGATTCTGAAACTTGGATGTCTTTGGTTATACAAAATGCTCTACATGCCACCACTGCCCCACAGGCAGGAAGTTTTCTGAGTGCACAGCTGTGATTTCCCATAAAAGCTCTACATTGGCCAAATCTAGCAGGTCATTCTGTCAATCAGGGCTACGAAGCTGGGCATAAGAGATCCTCTAAGCCCTGCACAATAATCAACTGCACTGTAATATTTTTGTCCTGTGCTACAGAGGAGACAGCAGGAACAGCGATGCTACCTGGAAGAAAATTTCTGAGAGTATGCGCTGTTCCAAGCACAATACATGGCACTTGCTATGATGAGTACGTCAGCAGCACAAAAGAATAAAGGGCAATATCAACGTTCAAAGCTTAACAGATAATTTCCTGTAGCAAAGGAAGAGATGTAGTAGAGGAAGGAATTTTTCTTTACATTAGTGTAGCTGCAGGTTATGAGGCTAGTGCTGCTATTGAAGATGTAGAAGGTCCTTTTGCAGGCATAGCTACATAACAAGATTTCTTCCAAATGGAAACACCTGGTTCTGCCCTGACCTTTTATTACAATAGTTTTGTTGCAGATGATTGAGAAACTTTTACAAGAGAAAAAAGGGTGCTCAGGCAGGTCTCCATTCTCAACAGAGGTGAACACAGACTTCTAGCTGCAGAAAATTGTGATTTGCTTTTTAATAAGAGAAATGGGAAAGGCTTAGTAGGTTTCTAAATCTAGCCAGTTTTCTAACGTGATGAAGTATACTGTAGGTTCTATAAAGAGAGTCCTTAAGACATCAAAGCCAAAAGAATGCATGTAAGATGGAAATGTACACCAGCACAAGTATGCACAGAAGAATGGAGGGTGAAATACATTCAGGTACTATGGAGCCTCACAAAGTGAAATTACAGTTGGTATAGAGTCAAGCTGTCATGGTAGCAACAGCCAAACTTCTTCTGTTGAAATGTGTCCAAGTAATTGGGGTAAGGATGTGCACTTGATGTGCACCATCAAGTGATGTGACTGGCAAAGAGACTACCCAGGAAGAAGAGGAGGTTCTGGGAAGGCCTGAATAGATGAGCCAGCTGCAGCTCTGATACAAACATCAGGGTCCCTCGGAGGCCAGGCATAAGGGCATAAATAAAAGGTCAAAAAAGTCATGTCATCAGACAGATTGTCTCATTGCTATTAGTCTGCTTTCTTACTTCGTTTTGGACTATTCAAAACAGTCTTTTTGCCAGAAGGGAATGGTCTTGGGCAGTATAGCTGTGAGGGAGTCCATGTCACATGTTCTCAGGGACAAGAGGTGCTTCTCTTTAATTCAGCTGTTTTGGTCTGTAAGGCCAAACCTTGCTCTCCCCCAGGCCAGGGTGGCACAGGATAGCCCACCCCCATCATTTCTCACCACTCGTCAAGCTCTGGCCCTGATGCTGTTCTATCCATAAACCTGATAAAGAAGGGTGTCAGTGTTACTTTGATAGAATTTGACTAAATTCTATTCTCTTTGGAGCAGCTGACTAGCTGCTCATGGAGTTGTCATTTCACAGTTTTAAGAAGACATCAGTCCAGGATTACTTAAGTTTCTAAACAGTTTGTGAGGAAACTGATTCACTGCTGGAAATCAATGAACAAAGATGCTGAAATTGCTCTTCCTCCTCTCCCCCACTAGCAGGAATGAAGTTCAAGTTTTTCATATATTCATTCATTCTGCAATAAGCAAAGTATCAGCTCTGTCTTCATGTCTTTCCTAAGGATTTTTGTCTAAATGACAAATCTTTTAAGTCAAAACCAGCCACAACTCTCTTGGCAGCACAATCTGTCTTAAAGGTTTCTCTAGATAAGAGTAGAGAACCCTTATGCGAAGGGTAAAGTTGTATTACATGGATGAAATAATAAAAGAAAGTATAAATATAAAAGTATATTGCCTCTACGACAGCTTAGTTTACCATAGAAGTTCAGCTCCTTGGAAGCCTGTGGCCATAATAAAAATAACAGCTGGCAGATAAAAAACCCAGAATAACAGTTATGTGAAGAGCAACTCATGGAAAGGAATCTATCCCAGGAACTAATTATCATGAAAAGTTTGTGACACTGCTGAAGAGCAGAAGCTTCCAATATTCTATGAAGTTACCAAATCTTTCATTTGGTAGGAATTCCTAAGTTCTTTCTGTAACAAAACTCAAATAAGACACAAATTGCATTTTCTTTTTTTTCTTCTTTTTTAATTCCCAAGTGGTTTTTCCCCCCTCAGAACTACGAATATAACCTCAGGTTCATTTCTTCAGGTGCTACTTAAAGAAATGGGGTCTTGGGTGAGCTACCCAGCTTTCCGTTAGTATTTCACCCTAGTCTTTATTGGGTATTGGATCAGACCCTTAAAGAATAGAGACAACCTAATACTGTTTCCAGAACTAGCCACTTTAAAGTATCAGATTAAAAAAGAATGCATGTTAAAAGGAAATATATGCCTGATATATAGACCATACCTGATTAGTCAGAATCAACTTGTTCTGTTTTGAATTGTCAATGTTAACCTGAATAAAATTTTAAATGTATTTTTCAAGTCCCTATCTGTGTTAATATACTTCAGAAACTGCCTAGGAAAACATCGTATCATAGTCAAATATGTTGAAACAAGAAATTATTTGTTCATATATGCTAATAATTCTCAGACTCTTGTCATGTTCCTACGATCAGTACACAATTTGCTTGATGTAGAATTTCAACAACAAGGATTGTTGGGTTCAAAGGAGTTTGGCATTTGGGGTTTTAAAGCAGATATAACACAGAAACATCTGTACCAATCTATTTCAAGAAGAATACTGATTTTATCTTCCTTACACCCTGCAGGAATAACCGGCTACAGCTCAGTGTACTTGCTAGACAAATACAACTCTGTTGGCCGAAAGTCTGAGCTCTCTACTATGTTTGGTTGCCTACTATTTTAGGAATATAGTATAAAACAACAGCAAAGACAGAAGCAAGACATCTGTAAATGGTACTGGTTGTCACACATCTT
Organism: Thryothorus ludovicianus; assembly: GCA_013397245.1. NCBI lineage: Eukaryota > Metazoa > Chordata > Aves > Passeriformes > Certhiidae > Thryothorus > Thryothorus ludovicianus. The sequence goes on from VZTB01016437.1 coordinate 102,416, forward strand.
GACAGCTTCCAGTGACCTATAACATTAATATATCAGCTTTTCACTTTTTAAGACCTGAAGTGTAAAGAGCAGTTTCCACACTCCCTTTTGCAAAACGATAAGTTCTAGTCAGCCCACAGGGGAAAAAATGACAGTTACCCAAATTGAAGGTCAGTGCTTAGCTCTGTAGCTTTGCATCGACACAATTCAGCTACTGAATATCGCCTGTTTCTGTCTTCTCATCACTACAGCAGAAACACATAAATAAAAAAAACCAGTGTGTAGATATCTGATTCTGTTATCTTCTGTCAACTACACTTTCGACTGACTGAGGCATTGCATTGTGTAACACACACCTGCACTGTGTCAAAGCTAGCATTCCTCACTGAATTGATTCAACTGCATCTAATCCTGTTCACCCACCTGTAAGATCTTCAGATTTTCTTCTTCTCTCCAAACATCCAATGAACTATGGGGATCAGACCAAGTGGGAGATCACTTCCTACTAATAATATTAATAACAGACAGACTTCAGCCAGCTCAACCTATCTGAACCTTCAAAACACAAGTGGATTTCAAAGGTACTTTTGGGATACCATGCATAACCACAAGAGATGTGCTTTCTTCCTATTTTTTCTGACACCAGAAAGATTTCAGCTACTGACTACTGTATATAGGGCATGTGGTGTAGTGGGGTTAACACAGAAAATATGTAGGGTTTTTCTCAAGTTATTTCACAAGGCCTGTTGTCACCCAACTGGTATGCACCAGCACACATCATAATGTCAGTCTGCTGCTGCTGTCCTTGGTCAGCAGGAAAAAAAAATAAAAGCTCACAGTTGCATTTAATTAAAAAGAACATGAAAAGTAAAAACCAATTTTGGATACTGGTGTGAGCATATTGCATTAAGGGCAAACGGGCAGGAATTGGAAAAAGATACTGCTTTAAGTCACTTGATTTTTAAATTTGAGGTCAGATAGCACACACATTTGCAAAAACTGCATGGCTCCTCCTTGCGTGAATAAGTCTCACTTAGCACCATATTTTCAGTACACCAACCCTCTGACTTTAGTTTCAGAGGGAAAAAAGTGCACAAAAAGTTGTAATTTCTCATGAAGAACAGTTTAATATGTCAAAGACCTCTGGTCAAAGCTATCCTTCATTTCATGTCCCCATTTTCCACCAGGTGATATATTTTCAAGGAAAACTGCATGATACTATGTAAATTTACTACATCTGCTTTGATATGTGTTCAAGGTCATGTTGGTTCTTTCTGACTCAAGGGACTATTGTTGCAAAAGGGCTGAGTACAGGAAGAAAGAGATGCATTCAAAAGGGCAAGTTAAAATACAAGAAAAAATGGTAAGAATGATTTTAAAATTACGAGGTCTCATCTTCAATTAAAAAAAACCTAAAAATCTTTCTAGATGTCAGAATATGTAACTTTAAGACTTTTATAACACAGATGAACATGAACAGTGGACTCTTCATTAATCTTCAGCATAATTTGATTGAACAAGGACATTAAGTTCTGTACTTTCCATCTGACTGTACATTGCATATATGTATATACCTATACAAACAGCACAAAAGTATGAGCATTCTCTCAGGTGAAACAGCACATAAACTGAGAATATGAACTTCAGTTTTTTATAGAGTAAACAGCGAATCTATTTGCCATCAATATTTACTACTACTCAGAACTGAGTAAAAAGTAAGGAGGTTGAAAACTAAGCCAAACATTTCCCAGTGATCATATTTTGAAGAGTTGGGATGATGAATCAAAGCCCTGTGCCACTACGGGGGAGGGAGCAGGGAAGGGTTTTTACATTGCTAAAACATACAAACTTCCTGTAAAGAGAGCAGAGTGTGTTCTTACATGTTCACAGAAGAAAACAAGACCAACAGAAGGCAAGTTCAGCAAAAAAAAAGGTGTCAATGAATCTGAATTTATTAAAAGTAGGTGGAAATATGAAATTTTCAGCATCACTTAAGGATGCTTCTACCTGTTGTTATTTTGCCCTGGATAGTAATATTTCACTGTATTTCTGTCAGTTAACATCTAAATCTGCTGATACTGATAACAACATAATCACACCTGCCCTTATGCATTACAGAGCACTACAGAGCATTACAGAGTACCAGAGTATGAGATTTTTGGTGGCTGCTGCAGATCAGCTGTTACCTGGACAGAGAGTGCACGTCACTACATGGCAGAACCAGTCCAAAGGGCTTTGGAAACACAGTAGGTAGCCCAGGCCTCCATACAGTCATGTCTGACTTCTTCTCTTACTTTTTCATTCATTTCTAAACGTCAAAAATCTTACAAGACAGAGGGTGGAAGCTAAAATGTTGTGTGCCTCTTGAGATAACTTTAAAGCAACTTACTCTTGCCCTCATCAACATGTTAAAAATTAGTACTTGTTTTTTTTGGTTTTTTTTTTTTTATTTTATTTTGTTTGATTGGGTTTTGTCTGCATTGCTTTTTTTTTCTTATTTGGAATGAAGATGATAAGGGTATATCCTTTTAAAAAACTATATTATCACCATATAAGCAGAGATATTGATTTCACTGTAAATTTCTCTTGTTTCCTGCATAGGCATGAAAGAAATCAAAGGATACTGTCATCTTTCTGCTGATGATTTAAAAACTCCTGCTAATGGATAGTGCAGTGAAATTACATTTTCTCTCCCTCTTCCTCTTTGTCTAAGTACTATTAACAGGTGCTTGATATCTTTGGTACGGAGAAAAAAGGACAGTATATGAATGCATTAATGTTTTATCATCTGATTTGTTATCTTCTTGTAAAACTATGGCTTTTGCAATGATAAAAACATTCCTAGCAGTAGAGCACAGCTAGGGAGCATTGTTATTCATGGGTAAATACAAAGCTGATTATTACAAGAATTTAAATGTGTTTGCTACACATAAACATAGATCAACATCACTTATTTTCCATATGTTTATTTTAACTACTGATGCTTTTTAGACACATTACGTGGAACTAAATTGTATGAACATTAAATACATTATTCCAGCATACGACTTCACAAAGAACACAGTATTTTATCTTCTTTTCTTCTGGAGATAAACACCCATTTCACTGAGAAAATTACAATGTTCTGAAATCAACACAACAAAGGACCATTATATTTAAGGTCCTAAAGTGCTAAAATCTTTTGAACTCTTAAGCCCTTTTAAACTCTGATCTGACTATAGGCAAAAAGCAAACTAAACCTTCATTTTGTATTAGCCTATACTTCATTTATGCTACTGCACAAATACAGCCTCTTGCTACCAAAAGGGAACTCACAAATCATATATAAAATTGAATATTTAATTCCTACTTTTCACAGCTGAGAAGAATGTACATTAGTTAATGCTGTGGGAAATTTGCTATATCAGTTACTCTCTGCAAATTTTATCACACTTCTGTTGATTATAGCATAAAGTTGGTATTTCAAAAAGTCATGAGAGGCAGCTAGCAGACTTCTTTAAAATTATTCAAATGTCAAATTTCTGATTTACTGTAATGCAGATGATAGTTTTAAAAGTTGGTAGGAGAGGGAATTTTTACATGTTCATACATTAACAAGCAATACCTTCTACCTCCATTACTGACATATAGTACTATATAGCATCTTGAAGACTGCTGCCTTCAATGTTCCAAATATTCCCAGTGCAATGCTGATAAGACTGTTGTTGTTTCAGAAGCCCTGCAAAAGCTCTCAGTCTACAGATATTTGGAAGGAACCCTTGCATATTCTGAAACCAGCTAGCAAATGCTGCCTAGGGAGCCAATTGCACCCATGGGAAAAGAATTGGGGTTACACCACCACTGACCTCATTCATCACTTACTGACAGTGGCCTAGATAAAGTTTTCAGTTTTTCCTGTAAATGCTTCTTTGGGGAGTATAAATGCACCAGGTGTTGTGACTCAGTTTCAGACTAACCCCTTGTTTCAAACCAACAAGGAAGGTATACAGCTTTCACCAGTTGCATGCAGCCCATAAGAACACATAAAAAATCAGACAAAGAAATCTACATATGTGCTGATGATTATTGTGTTTTGGATCCTGATAATAGGATAATAGCCTTCCATTACAAATTTTACCTGTATCATGTCCTAGATCTGTGCCCTCAGATCTTCTTTGAACTGTTTAATTAGCACACCCTTAGATGCTCTGATTTTCTGAGATACTAACACTATTTAATTATTTGGCTATACCAATAACCACAATATAAGACTTAGTAATGACATATTTAAAAATGACAGTAGGAACAAAGTGTGTCTTTGCTCAGTTCCCCAACTACAATGCTGACTGAAGAAAACACTTTCTCTTTTCTCTTGCCTCTTTATTACCCCAGAAACTTAATAAATTAATCCAGAGTTTTTTGTATAAAGGATGAGGAGTCCTTCCCGCACTGATGGATTTTAGTAGCAATTATATTTGTATTCTCAGGCTAATGCCCACCACAATATTATCCAAGTATTCTCCAAAGATTCAAAGTGACGTATGACAAGAAGTATAATTTCCACTTTTCTGACTCAGTATCTTCTTTGCTGATAAAGTATTTTTAACTTACTTTCTATTTCCTTGTGCCTTTTTAGTTCTATTTTTTTGTGCATTTATATTTAGCATGTCTTAAAGGAATAAAAATAGAAGAGAACACTACCCGTTTCACAAGGATATTTTTGTACATAAATGTTCTCCATGCACAACTAAGTACACTTAAACCATAGAAAAAATGGGACTGTACAGGATGTGAAGGCAGCTTGCCAAGCAGAATGTTTCAGTTAAAGGTGAGATCATGCATGTGCTAAAATTTTAGCCAGTTTAGCCACTTGGTGCTAAAGGTAGATAAGCAGACAGAAACTTTTTGCTTCTGAAGAATCTGAAGAATGGTGAATACAGTGTTTAGTGTATGAAATGAGTTGAGACTTCCTCCTTGAATCCCTTCATGTCTCCCTACAGACAACCTTTAAATACAGAATCATAACCACCACAAATCACATACTTCTCCCTTGCTATCTCCTAGACTCCAGATAGTGGTTCCAGAGTGAAAGATAAAGTAAAATACGAGCCACGTCTTAGTCAGGATTTCACCACAGAAGAAAATGAAGATGGAAACTGTACTTTGACTGTACGGTTTCCTCTGTGGGAAATAGGAAAATGTGCGATTTTTATGCAGCCTAAACCACATCCCTTCCACCATATAATGCAAACATTTCTGATATATGAAATGTCAGTGGGACAGGACTGCTGTTCCTGAAACATCCTACCCTGTAAATCAGCATTAATGGAGCATTTATGAGACATATTCTGAAAACAGTAAAAGAATGGCTTTTCCTGATAATTCCCAGCATATATTTATCTGTATTCTAGTCTGAACTAAGCATTCCTCAGAAACCAGTATGATGCCACTCGGTTTGTTCATCTTTGTTTCATTACAGGATTACAAAATGGTGTTGTGATTTTGTTTACAAACTGATTGTTATCTTTTTTTAAGTTTTTGTTTGTGTGTGTTTCTTTGTTGTTGATTTTCAGCTGCTTTCAAGTTAAGTTTTTATTCAGTTTCATTTGGATAAGTGGTAATTGAAAGAAACAAAAGCCATAAAAATATTTTTCTTCTTAAATTTCATCTTGCCAAGTATTTTTTTAATTAGCACACCTAGAAATTTAGCACTTTTGCCCTACTACTAACAATTCATGTAGCATTTTTCATATGAAATTACTATTTTTATTTTAATTATTCTTAGCCTTTTTAATCAGCCTGATTTCACAATTGTTTGTCATTTTGTCTTTCTGAACAGAAAATTATCTCTTTGTAGATTCAACTTTTGCATTGCAGACCGGAATTTAAATTTCTGTATTTTTAAACATTCAGGAATTCATATAGCTATTAAACTCATGCAACAGTAAAGACTTTTTTCTTTTTTTTTTCATTTTTTTTCTTTTACAAGATGTAAGCCCTCTACTACAACATTGGAAGGCTACTTCTTTAATTTTCAGCATGATAATGGACCATTATATCTAAAGTTAATGTGTGTCTCCATGAAAGGAAAATCAGATTTTACATTAAAATATTTAAGAATTAAAAAAAATAAAATTAAAAAGGAATTAAGAATTAGAAAATCTTAAAAAGAATTTTAGTGAAAGTCAAAGGTGAACATTGTCACAAACGCTGGGAGAAAAATCTCTATAATTAAAAACAGTGCTGTAAAGTATTCTAGTAGTATCTTAAGTAAAGGTGTCATATATGGATATAAACCACTCTTTTGAAAACATAATTCCCATGTGAGATTCAAATTTCAAAAGAATGCATTGGTGCACATTGATTGACAACACAGATTTGGGTTTATTTTTGCTAATTATTCTTTTCCTACAACTGATGGTAGTCACCCAAAACTGATCATGTTGAGATATTGAGTTAAGAGAGAAAGACTGACACCTCCAGAGCAATTTTACATTATTGGCAGTATTAGAGAATCTCCTTTGGAGCAACAGAAAGGCTTTAACAATATTTAGTGTTTAGTTTTAAGGCAGCAGATTGAAAGAATTCCCTGACATCTCAGATCAAAATGTTTTCTTGATCGTTTCCCACTGACTTACTTGATTAGATGTCTATGGCAATCTAATTTTAAAATGTTTCTCGTATAAAACTTAATCTGCAAAATTGAAGGTAAATATCCCCCTCATCACAATTCTGTGCAAGGCAGCTTTGCAAAAGCTAACAGCTCCTGAAAGTAAGCATTCCATCAGGCTCTAACTATCCAAGTCACACTAACCACCATGCACTGTTGGGTTAAACCTTCCTTCTATTGCTTTGTCTCACTGCTCTTAGCAGGTACTGCAAAGGAGAGAAAGAAATTTCAATCATCGTGTTTTGCATGGTTTTTTTTCTCCTGTACTATAGGTATTTTGTAATTACATAAATGACTTCATTCTTTAGGACTATCATTTGAGGTCTCAGGAGCAAAAGGTTCATCAAAATGTGTAAATGGCAGTAAAAAACAGAGTAATTAAAATAACTATGAATTTTACTTCTAATTAAGCTACAATTGTATCCTGCTCATCTTTTTTTCAATAATCATTTCCAATTTCCATTGGAAAATATATATGAAGGCATAAAATTAAAAATAATAAATAAAGAAGATAATTATTCCTTACCTCT
>VZTB01016438.1:14122-34757 GCA_013397245.1 Thryothorus ludovicianus
TAGTAATAGATGCTTTGAAATCAATGCCTGGAGCCAGGGATATTTTTCTCTTGTACCCACATCTCTTTTGACGCTCAGCAAATTGCTTCTTCACCTGGTGATTACAGCCAGACCTGTCCTTCAAAAATTCACCTTTATGAAACTCATATTTTTTAACCCTGCTTTCAAAAAGAAACTTGAATAACAAGAATGGTGGAAATCAGTTTATTTCTGCTGATTTCTTGGAAGTATCATTAATTTACAACAAACTGTCGCTCAGTTCTCATGAAGTCCAAATTGCAAATCAATGCAGGAAAAAAACACAGCCAGGGAAACCTATAATGAGCCTCTAAAAGTCCTCTGTCTATGAAGTCTCATCTTTGCAAATGTTAATCATGACACTTGAAACATGGACAGAGTAGAAAACAACTGCCCTCAACTCCTTGTTCTCACTCACTGTAACTTTATGCCATATAGAAAAGTTCAGAACACTTCACTGTCTTTTCATCTATCATTTTCCAAAACCATTTCCTCTATTTCTTGCTTCTTTTTACAATTTTCACCTTTGTAATGACATTCTGGGTGATCCACCACTGCACTTCTAAACTTCACCTTGATTCTTTCGGACCAAGTCCTGTTAATCATACCCAATCTAATAATAGCAGTGTTAATAACACCTTTTGATACAATATCCTCCTCCACAGGCCTTCTATGTTCTTCGGATGGCTAATGTCTTGTTAAAACTTTTTTTACTTATTAATTTTGTCTGTGACAGAGCTTGATTAGCTTCTAAATTACCCTGTTCCTATTTTTAGTGCACTATGCCCCTACCCTTCACACACAGTTTAATCCCAAAGTATTAATTCGTCTCTATATAATGCTGACTTGTCTTTCTCCAGGTATCCTAAATCTTCCTGTTTTCATTTGAGGTCCATCTACCTTTGTTTTAACTCTTATTACCTTTCTCATTACTTTTACTGCTCTCTGTTCTCCATTGACGGGCACAATTGCTTTGCAATGGCCACGGGTAGTGCTGGGGAGGTGAAGGGTCAGGTTCACTCTTTGAAAGAACTCACCTCACGTCCTGCTTAAATTAGCAATTGCAATGATGCACCGAGTCGGGAGACGGTGGGAAGGGGGGAGCTTTATGTCTCTAATCACTCTGGGGTAAGTTGTGAACTCAGCTATCTGCAGAAGTAAGAGTTGGGAGAAATGTCTCTTTGCTGCCACTTTGCAAACTGACACTTGTCAGATACTGCCTCAGAAGGAGGACTGGGGAAAGCAGTGACAGGCACTCGGACAAATGGCCCCACTGTGGTGAACAGGATTATGCTCTTCCTGAGGTAATCACCACACAACAGCACAGGAAGTGGTCAGGACACTCCAGCAGCAGAGCATCAAACTGCTGCAGCTGCAGCTTTTTTTCCCAATGGTGCGACCTTTTCTCTCTTCAAATCTGTGCCAGTCTGGATTGCTTCTTCCTGTGCATTTCTTGCAATACTGTTTGAAAAGATTTAATGGTCAATAATTAATGTTGTGACTCTTTAAATGGAATCAATTGATCAGGAGTGAACAAAGAATGGAAGAAAAAACAAGGAAGTAGAAGAAGAATTAGAAGGAAGAAGGAAGAAGGAAGAAGAAAGAAGAAAGAAGAAAGAAGAAAGAAGAAAGAAGAAAGAAGAAAGAAGAAAGAGAAGAAAGAAGAAGAGGAGGAGGAAAAAGATACAGGCTAGGAAACCTAGGACAGTCTTGATCTCCCTTCTTCCCCTTAAATCCCATGGGACCCCAAGAAGTTGGTAGATTGGACTGACACCAGTACTTAAGTCAGGCATTGATAATGATCAGCTTTATGATCAGATCTGTTCAATTTCTGGCAGACCCTTAGTAGAAGTCTGACCATATGGCCTGTGCTGGCAATTTTCTTCCTCCAGAACTCTGCAAATAAAGATATATACGACACCCAACTCAGATTTTCCTCTGGAGTTCATTTCTTACAGAAATTAATCAGACATCAAGCTGAGATACTTTTGAAATTTAGTGTAGTGTGAATCTTGTCACTTTTAAGTCTTACTAGTACAGCTGCAGGATGCTCTGTAGTCTCTGCAGATCCTGCCAAACCACCACAAACCCATCACCAAATGCTTCCTCCAGTCTAACACCCTTGAGAATTAAATGATTAGTCATCTTAAACAGTTGTTCCTTTTTGGACTAGTGATGAATGAATAATATTTTCTTGCTTTGAATGTGTTCCTTACTGAAAAAAAGAAAACAACAAAAAACAACAGAGATATCAGAAATTTAATATGCATTGCATAGGGTTTCAATGTAAAATGTTGATGTGGGATTCTACTAGAACACATAATGCGAAGTCCTGTGTTGTTTTTGTATGGGGTAGCATTAATAAGAATTGTTATAGTACTTTGGGGCTGTGTTTTGGACTTGTGCTGCAAACAGGGATGATAATAGAGATATTGTTATGCTGAGCAGGGTGTGCAGAGGGTCAAGGGCTTTTCTGTACCTCATGCCACCCTATCAGCCAGGGGGTACATAAGGCATCAGGAGAGAGCACAGCTGGGACAGCTGATGATGACTGACTACAGAGATATTCCAGACCATCTGGTGTCATGCTGAGCATATAAAGCTGGGGGAAGAAGGAAGGGAGACCATTCAGGTCCCAAGTCACCACTGCACATGATGGAGTCCCACTGTCCTGGAGATGGAATGGCTGAAAGCTTTCCTTCCAATGGGAATTGGTGGAGGAATTCCTTGTTTTGCTTTGCCTATATATGTGACTTTAGCTTTACCTGTTAAACTATCTTTATCTTAACCCTTCAGTTTTCTTAGTTTTACCCTTCTGATTCTCCCTCCCACCCCAGTGGGGCAGAGTGCACACAGTGAGAGGCTGTGTGGGGCTTAGATACTGCCTGCAGTTAAACCAAAATGAACCAAAGCAGGAAATGATGGAGATCTGGCTGTACCTTGCCATCTGTGATGAGAACCGAGGCAGGTAAGAGACCAGGATGAGAAAAGGAAATGACAGAGCATGGAAGGCCAAATGTCTTAGACTGAGAGCTCTTGGGCTATGGTGTTGCACCTGAGCAGCCCACCTGCACAGCTCCCATTCTGTTGCTTTGCCAGGGCTGTCCTAGGCCCACCCACATTGCCCAAGCCATGGTAACACAAGCCCAAATCTCTTTGCAACATTTGATGTGCTGTGGCAGGAGGCACCTGGCTGGTCTTAAGCTTCTCCTTCATGCTTTTATCTTCTCGGCTTGACAGCTGCTCTTCACATCCAGTAGACTTCATTTCACCTGCAAAAGGATGTCTGATGCAGAGCACCTGCCAAAAGAACAGCATTCTTAGGAAGGCCTGCTGTATTTCCTACAATAAAGCCACCCAGCAAATGCTATGGCCTTGCCATTCTCCATTCTTTCAATACTTGGGAAAGAACAGGGACTATTGTTTTTTTTCAGATAACCTTCATCAGGATAGGAGAGCAGCTGCTTATCTCCATTCAACTATGGAACACCAGAACAGAGGTATGAAGCACCTCAGCACCAATAATGTAACACCCTGGAAAATGAATGTGATTGACTCCAAGTGCTGAGGCAAAAAGACCAAGATAACCTTGTCTAGCAAGCTCCCTCTTCCATGTCACCCAGAGTCCTCAGCCATGGGCCTGTTTCGCTGACCTTCACTCATGTGGAATAAAACAGCTTAAAAAAGTTTGGGGCAGAATATGCTACAGTCATTTCATCTTCTGCCTCTACATTGCATCTGATGCATTGATCATTTGCATTTATGCTATTGTAATTGCTTTATTGAATATGCTAGCGGAATACACTCATTCCAGGTGTATTGAAGACATGGGGTTGATGGCTTGACCTTGCAGCTCCTTGCTGGAATGTAACTCCAGCATGTGGAAGGAAGGCAATGAGTTCCTCTCCTAAGAGGTGACTAATCAGTATCCAAAATGAGTCTCCTGTAGACATTTTGCTTAACAACAAATTTAATGGAAAGGCTTCTTGTAACACAAAGGGAGATGAGCCACACATTCTACAGCTTTGATAATCAAATCATTATTTTTGTAGCCTTAAGGGATATCTGCTTACAGCAGAATTCAACATATAGTTTAATTTACTTATCTGATCTTTCTCTGCACATGAATAGCTTCTATTTCTTGCCCTATTTCAAATTTCCTTACATAATTCAAATGGCATCACAAAGTATGTGTGTTTTTGTACTGATGATATTGACAACTGACTGAAAGATGGTTTTATTTCTCTGTTCTTCTTGTCCCTTTCCCATTCCTGCTATTCAAACCGCAGCTCAAAAGGATTTATTTTTGATGATCTTAATTCTGCAGCAGTGTGATTATTATTAGTGTTTTAAATTCTAACCTCTGATCCCTTTCATCTCTTTTATTGTTGTGCTTTTTCTAATCCCTAAGTCCTATAAAGTGCTTCTCATCTGTGCGTCTTAAAACGCTTTACAAAGGAGACTGCAAACACTATTCTTACTTGACATGCTGGAGACTAAGGCACACAGAAGTGAAGAGTCATATGTAAAAATAATACAGGAAAACTAGTGTTGAAAAAAATTCCATTTTTTTTCTAAGAATTTTTCCTCTAATGTATTGTGCTGCTTTCCTTACAGGATTTGAACACAAATATCAAAATTATTAGAATTGTAATAAAAGTCTTCCTTTTTCTCCTCATTTATTGTGTCCAAATCCTATTATTTTTTTTTTTTCCTCTTTTCTTTTTAAAATGTAACTACCTGTTTTAAGAATTTTTTTTTTTTTTAAGAAAGTAAAAATGCAAAAGTAAAACTATCATGCAATTGGCACCTCTCATTATTAGTGATTTTGCAAGTGCATATAGGTTAAAAATGCATGGAGAGTCCTGCCAGCTAATGTCTGCTGCTCCAGAGAATCAGATTTTCTGCTGTTCCCAGGTTAGGAATGTAAAGAAATTGCACAAAATGAATCCCAAACATAAATGTGACTAAGTGTGATAGCATGGGTGACAACAACTTGATAATGTAGAGCTCATAATGAGACACATATACACGGTCTTATCACCCCAAACAGCTCTACCCCGCTGATTCAGGTAAAAAATAACCACATCAACAACAAGTGGAAAAAAAAAAAAAAGTTTTCGACCATCTCAGCGCTCTCTTGCTCATTACAGCGACCTGTCAGAAATGACAACTTGGCCAAGCCCAGTTATACCATGCTGACAAGGTGCTGTATATGCTCTTCTGCAATAATGTCAGCTTTAAGGTGCAATGTACTTAGGGGAGCTCATTTCTATGATTGGTCCAAAAAGAGCCATTTGCCCTGTTGGTGGGGTGAGGTAACGCCTTAGTTTCCTTTCAATTAGGAGTAATTTCCACAAATATTGTTTTCGGAAAACTAGCTTAAAATAGTGGAACTTACATTTTTCATTTTTGTTAAGAGTCTGATTACTGGACAATTGTCTGATGATTTTCTTTTAGTGTCTAAAACAGCAATGATATTATCTCTAATATCTGCCATATTTCAGAAATATCCTGAATGCAACCAAGAAAAATTGCATTCAGGGACATATGTTGGCAATCCACTATAAATAAGGAAATATAATATAAACATGACAATCTAAAGGGCAATGATGCAATAAATATAAATTACCATACCAGGAGGATAAAAGAAAAGGAATCCTCAGCTCCATTTGCAGAAATGCAACAGAATTTTAGGGGAATGGAATCATGTTGACGACAGAGCACCATGAAGCTGGAAAGGGAGTATGTCATGCTCCAAACAGGTGCAATGGGAGGTGGAAATGAAAACTAGCAGTTTATAAGCCCTAAAACTGGCTGTACACAAAGGTAAGGGACACCAATCCATGGCAATATCAGTGCTGGGAAGGCAGTGAGCCACTGTGATCATGGACGTACTGGAGAATTGGTGTTGTAAGCCTTGTTGCAATGAGAATTCTCTTTGGCTGTTCCAATACCACCTGAATTGTTGGATTTCTGATCTCAATGAATCTCTGATTCTAATGACGTGCACTTAATAATAGCTAATTGCCTAATCCTCCACTTTTTTAAAGCTGTATTAATGTATTTCCACTTGGATTGGGAATTATGTCAAACACCTTTCCCTGTGCTAAAATGCCCAACATTTAGTCATCAACAGATTCTGTTATAGCAGATATGTTACATATCACCCTTGTGCAAACCTAACCTCTACACAGTACAGAATACTCAGAATTAGTTTTTCTAATAGACAAATGATATATTAGAATGATGACCTGCCTGATGCCATATTTCCCTCTCCTGGTAAGGTCACTGACTGCTGAACAGGTTAATCCTTTAGTAAAAGACTTTCCAGGTTTCAATTTTCACTCTAAAAGGTCATAGGTTTGATTCATGGCATGGTGGCATCATGTAGACTAACATCCACTTCCTTCATCTTCAGCACAGAAATTGTCATTGGAACAGTGACCTCTCAGCAAAAGGCAGCAATGTTCCTCGCACCCAGGAGGTGAAACAAATGAAGGTCTAATAGGAAAAAAAAGAAGAACAAAAGCAAAGAAAAGAAAAAAAAATGGAAATGCCAAAGAATGGTTGTGTTCAATGAGTGTGGCAATTCCCAGAGACTTGAGAATTATTCTAGTCTGCATTACTGTAGACTACGAGCTTCATCCTTCAATGGCTACACCTTTGATCATTACTGTTTGCAAACACTGAAAAATGTTTTAATAAATGCACAGAAAGAGCGTGCTAATGAAGTATTTACAATCTTTTAGAATTAAATATCTAAGTAAAAAAATCTGTCAACAGTCTTGTTTGAGTTACTGGAATTTATTTTGGCCTGATTGAAATGTAGAGAAGAATTCATGACTTCTCATCTATCACTTTTTACTTTTATTTTCCACTAGAACAAATATGTAATTAAATAAATAAATAGAAAAAAAAGAAATTCATCCAGCTGTCAGTGCACCAAGACATTGTTGCCACTGGAAATAGATATGTCTACTCCTTTGCTGTAAATGCCACTTCATGAGGACCTGATGGGTTACTCAGTCTTCAAACAGCACCAGAAGAAAAAGCTGAAAGACACTTTTCCATAAATTTGTGTTTCTTGCATGCATGCAGTAATGCCAAGGTCAGCTCAAAATGGCTATAAGAAGCAATTCTTACACCCTCAAGATGTTCTTGGTAGCTGGAATAGATTTTTGAAACATGATCTCTCTTTGTATTTCTCATGTTGGGGATGGAGATGCTAAGATAATAAAGGTCTTAGTTTGTTTGCAACACCTTGAGAGATGCATTGAGAAGTAAATTTTGTCCTGACAATTTAGCTTTCACTCAGAAATTCTCCAGCCATACACATACATATAAAGGAGAAAAATAACAAAGTGACCTCAAACTAGCCTAATGTCTTTTTCTTACATTACAGACTGTGGAAAAACAACAGTAATAACAACAACAATAACAAAACTCACAAAAATTAAACACTTCACAAAGAGATAAAGTTGACAGATACAGTCGGTGTCATATAACCATTTTAGTAACCAGACATGTTTTAATGCTTAAAACTTCAGTTGCAGAATTGCTCTAGCTTTTATTTGAAGTCTTAATTAGCAGTAGAAAGAAAGACAAGACCTTAAACACATAAAGAGGAATCAACTATGACATGAATGTTACTTTATTGCTGGCTTGGCATCAGACCCTGAAATCTGTTTGGCAAATTGCTGCCTGGTCTATAATACATGAACTCACCTTAGAAAGCATAATGAAGGAACTCCCAAATGCTGAAATGTGGTCTGTGGGAGAATAAGCCCCTTCTGCAAGGAGCAGATGTCTGAAAATTATCCTTCAGCTTCAGGCAAGTTCTGTCATGTCAGGGAGAGCACTTACTCATGCAAATAGTCTCAACCCCTGTGGTGGCACTGTTTCTGTGGATCAAAATCAATGGGTTTTGCAATGTAGGTACCATTCCTGAGAAGAACAATGTGACTGAGGCAGCAGCCCAGAGCCCTGCTGACATTGTTGCAGGGATGCTCACACCCAGCATAGACTTGGGCACACACGTGCAGGCAGGTGAACCACAGGACAAGAGGCACAAGGTGCCCCAAGAACAGAAAATGTCTGTCATCTCTCTTTTGCTATCAAAATGGCTTCTCCTTAAACCAGCACATTAGTCCAGCCTTGTTTTCCCCCTAACCTTTCCAAAACAGCTCCTTCTCAATTTTGTGCCTTGCATTAGGGAACAAAAAAAAAACCCAAAAAACAAACAAACAAAAAAACCAAAAAACAACAAACAAACAAAAAACCAAAAAAACCCCAACATTTTCAAAACACTTGAAAACATATCTTGCTTTCCTTTACCCAAAGTTAAATCACTTCTTTGCTAACCCTGCAAAACACCCAGCAACTTTCAGCAGTCAGGACACGGACGGTTGTTGCCTGTTTGGAGACGGCAACATCCTCTGCCTGAATCCAGGGACAGCCACGTCCCTTCTTCCTCAGCTCCTCGGGAAAGGGGCGATGGCAGCTTGCCCGCGTTCCCGCAGCGTGTCAGGCTGCCGAGGGCTGAGCAGCAATGAGGAGCCGAGGTGCGGTGGCAGCGCTCGGAGGGGTCGGAGCGGCCCGCGGACGCCGCGCCCGCTGCCCCAGCGCTCGCCGCCCGCCCCGCCCGAACCGGCAGCTGCTCCGAGGAGCGAGGGAGCCAAAACACTGCCACGCACGGCGACAGGGGAGCCCCAGCACTGGGGAAGGTCTGGCAGCAGCAGCGCCCTGTGATAAATGTTGCTAGAGCAGGGAAATGGGAACAAAATGCCATCTGCCCATCCCAGGATGGGCGCGAAGAGGGGCATAGAAGGTGCTCGGGAGCCACTTCACCGCTTGCGGCCGCCTCTTCCAGCTTAACACTGTTTAATGAACTCAAAGTCATGAGACATTGTTGCGATAACTCCGAAATTCGTTCCCCGGCCCCTCCAACCCTGTTTGCCTGAATTCAGTTCTGGCTCCGGCACCTGGCTTTGTAAATCCAAGTTAGCGCTGGGCTCTGCTGTTAGCATGGAAATCCTGCATATTCAGCAGGTGGCAAGATCCTGGGCATAACACTGGCTTGAAGACGTCCAGGACTCGCTTTATTAAGACATGTTTAATAAGAAAACTGGACGTTTCCCCCCCTTCAAAATAAAATTAAAAAAGAAAAAGATCACGTAATGTTCGTGACTAATTAAATTCTCACTCTAGTCATGATTAATGTAACAAATAATTACAGCTTAGATCTAATATAGATACAACTAATTGTTCTGCCCACAGTGCATCGTGACTAACAATTAAACAGAGCTTCCAAAGCAGCAGAGAGCAGATCTTAGGCTAACCTTTTGCCTTGTTGTGCTTTTGCTGCAGAAGGAATATACATGCCTACAGCTTTTGTATTCCCATTCACATCACTGGCAGTGACAGATTCTTCTCTTATTAGATGTTAGACAAGCTTATTCCTTTTAACTTCATGTGTTCCCACTTTGTGAGACTGTAGGGCAAATGAAAAAATAGGGAGACACAAAAAAGAAAAAGCCTGCATCACCTCCAGATCCCTTGAGAGATTCCAGCCTGGAAAGCTCTCTTTCTCTCTTTCTCAGTACAGCTGGCTTGAAGGTTTTGAGTTGATTCCAACCTGGCAGCTAAAGATGAGTTTCTTTGTATTATTATTTTTTTTTCCCCAGTACGTTTCTCTTAGCTGTTTTGATTGAAGAAAGCTTCCACCCCTTTCAAAGCTAACTGTTGTAGAAGTCTGGATTCTGTCATTCAGAGAAGGGACACATTGGATTTATTCAGTACCACACAGATATCGTTTTGATTCTCTTGTATGGAGCTTGAATCTACCCCAAACAGATTAGATGGATAAGCTAAAAAATGGTTGCAAAGTTAAAAGGAAAAAAAAAAAAAAAAAAGGAAAAATAAACAAGAAAAAAAGATATGAAAAGTAAAGTAGCTTTGAATCTTATACCACTTAAATCCAACGGTTCAGCAACCAATAGCCTTAATAAGGCCAAGACTTAATTTCTGCTTTTCTGTTTCAGGAAAATAACAGAAACCAGCATCTCATCTGGATAAAGCTTCCTGCTCATCCTTGGACATCCCCTTTGAATATGGGGAAGCCATTTAAAAATGTGAGTAGTGATTTGGTTTTGGTTTGCATCACATTTCTCTGTGAAGTATGTTTTGTGTTAGCATTTGAAAGTTATGAATAGTTGAGATAAAAAATTGTTAGGATTTTGTACATTACTTATCTACAGACCCTTAATACTAAAATAATAGCGATAACAAGATGTTAATAGTAATAAGAAATTAATCTAATAGCAATAAAATATAGGAACAGAGGATAGTAAGGCATGAATTGTCATTTAAGTCAAATAGTGATAAGTATTTAATGGGAAGGAAAACTTAGAGGTAAAACATTAAATCAGTCCAGCGATCTTTCTAGTTCTCAGATGTAGAGATAATCTGTAAGAGTCTGATGTCCTATTGAATATTCAAGGATTTTAAGGCAAGAAATGCTGATAATCCAAACCAACCAGGAACGAAAGCAATAAAATAAAAAACAGAAAATCTAACAGGAATTTACTAGTCAGATGAAATTGTGATAATCATTTTGGGAAAGGCTGATTTTAGGACTATGTCAGATCTGTGCCCTGAGAAGGCAAACTCTTAGCTGATACACAGCCTAACTTAATGAAATAAAGAAATGAAACCTGCTGATGAAAAGTATTATAGGGCTTTTTTTTTCTTTTTTTTCCTTTTTTTTTTTTTTAACTTGACTGTCAGAAAAGAGGCAATTACTTTTCTCAAAAATATTAATTACTGGAAATTATGTTCATTTCTAGTAAAAAGAGTGAAATTAGTTCTTTAGAGTGTGCACCTCTCACTGACTTTCAAGAGGCCATCTGGGTCAAATTTGTCCTTAAGTAACAAAATGACTTCCAACTTTAAGCTTTCCCTTCTACCGCTCATGGTTCATTTGAAGGTGTGCACTGATGCATTGCAGTTTTGTAGCAAACTCTAAGGCACTCTCCATGGCACCAGAGTAATATCCTCAGTGGAAACTTACTGGAAGTATTGCTACTTGAAGGATGGCCATGAGGCTTTGGAACTTGGTTTTATGAAGTTGATGAACATTCACTGTGGATTAGGCTGTACCCATCAAACGATCTCACTTTTTCTTCAAATTAGAGAGAGTGCTGCCATTTCTTCCCTTCTAAATCTAAGTGTTCACAGCAAAAAGAATGTTATAAATGTTCTTTCCTCCTCTCCTGCACTGCTCAAGCCATCTTATTTCACTTCTGATTTCATATTTTTTCTTATTTATTTTCTAAATCTATATGCCAAATAACATGTTCCATTATGTAAGAAGTTTGAAATAAATTTGTGGAAATGTCGGTGTTTCCAAGGGAATCTGTAGTACAGTGGAATTGATCAAGTCAGTGAATAAAAGGGACAGCTTTGCAATTTACTTACAGAATGGCAATGTCTGCAGTGTGGGTGATTTTGACTCTCTGAAGCAATTCTCCTGTGCCATTTCACAGGGCTGCTCTGCCCTCCTCCTTTCCCTGGTGGGTAGGGAAGAGCCTGGGTTAGATCCCAGCAAGTATAAATCAGCCTTTCTCCAAAACTCATTGGAACAAAGCCAATTTCTAAAAGACAAATACCTGATCCCACTGACTATTATTTGACAATGAACCCCATCCTCTGTGGAAAATTTCAGCTTAGTCACTATGTGATAACCTGAATTACAGTAAGCAGGCTGTCAGATCTACTACCCTTTGTCTCATATGCACGAAGATTTGTATCTCAAATGAGATACTACAACTTAGTGCACAAATGAAAATCGTTGCTGAAGCAATGCCTCAGGGTATGTAAACTCTGCAACTATTTTACTTTGTCTTTAAAGCCAAAAAACCCCAGTGTGGATCGAGTTTTTAGAGCGCCCAGAATATCACCAAATGTCCCTTGATGTAGGAAGCATCATCCATTCTTTACAGTTCATTTCCTATGAACTGAAAATGTGTCCCATTAAGTGTGCTCCTTCTCCTTCATGCAGCTGGGATCAACACTGAATGTTCCCTGTATACAGACAGCAAGAATCAGTCTAGTAGTACTGCTTGATCATTTTTGTTGGCTTTTAAAATGGAAATGGGGGACATCTGTACTATTGTATCAGGTAAACAAAGCTGTGTAAGAAGCACAGAAAAAGAACCACACAGGTTATGTCATACTCAGCTTTCTCTTGTTTAAAGACTCACTGTCACATAGCTCTGAAAAGCAAATATGATTCTCATTAGAAACATACACAATACAGAAACAGAAAAAAGAACCCACAAATCCTAAGTGCAGCTTATTCATCCAAGGAGCTGCTAGTTGGCAAAGGGGTCAGAATGCCATGAAACACAGAACCTGCAGATTTATGAGAAAGGGAGAAAAAAGAAAAAAAAAAAAAAGGTCTATTTCTGCAAACCTGGTTAGACAAGTTAGAAGAGCCTCTAGGGAGTTCCAGCTTGCCTGTCCAGCACCTACAGAACAAATAACTGACATTTTTCTCTGACCTTGCCAGTATTACAGGTTATTTTAACAAGGCTAAAGCTTGGAAAAAGGAAAAAGTCTCTAATGTATTAAGTACAAACATGCTAAATTCAACATCAGGAATGCAAGTCTGTTTACAATATGCCTCAGAGACTCAAGGAACATCAAAATGAACATGAATATGTAGATTATTTTGGCTTTGAGAAAGCTGTGACCAATGAAAAATAAAAACAAAAAAAGCCCATTTTCCATTAATATTTACATTATCTATACATTCTCTAGAGGTAAAAAAGAATCATGCAAAAAATAATTAAAAAAAACAAATCAGAAGAAAAAAAAAAGAATGTAAACCTTTGGCAGGGGAAAAGACACTTGTGAGGATATCAAAGTGCTTACATAGCAATGCAACTTTTGAAAAATAATGAAAACAGTAACAGCAATGAAATGTGAACAGTGTAAAGCTCACATCTAACATTTGAAGTCAGGTGTAAAAGGACGAAGACTGTTGGTAGTATGAAGATGCATGAAAGAACCCATGCATGACAATAAGTACAAAGATGACAAGAGCAAATTATGAAGAACAATGCAGAGCTTCCTAAAAAGAACAGGGAATAAAAATTAAGTTTTATGCTTTCTATTGTTAAAATGAAGGGTGGAAGAAAGGAAATAATATTTAAGCATGGAAAAATAAAACAACTGAAAGCAAAATTAGCTAAACTAGCATTGGCTGATAAAAGAGATAGAAGAATTCTTTATATTCTTTATTTGTTGCTCAGGTTTTCATAGTCACACTATAAATAATTAAATTTTATTAGAAGAAGTA
The DNA here is from genome assembly GCA_013397245.1 of Thryothorus ludovicianus. Lineage (NCBI taxonomy): Eukaryota > Metazoa > Chordata > Aves > Passeriformes > Certhiidae > Thryothorus > Thryothorus ludovicianus. Next base: position 27,504 of record VZTB01016438.1, read on the forward strand.
GGTGGATAATTCCTTTGTACTCGTTGTAAACTATCATTTCTTATGTTTAGCTACACACAAATTTTCTTAAGAAAAGGGGTTTCAGGAATCAAAAATTAAAAACTGCTATAGTTCAGGTAATCCTTTCAAATGTAATCTTTTCTTTATCGCTTTATGTGTTGTTAACCTTGTGTGTGATGACACAGCCTTGGATTAAATAATCATGCACGTAGTTTTTGCCATGCTTCCTCCCCTCAGCAACCCCATTCATTTCAGTGGATGGGGTAAACAATATATCATTTACCAGGGTATTTTCACAGTTTCATTTCTTTTTGGAGCTCATGGTGGTTACATGTACACACCAAGAAACACACTGCAGCATGAGAGTTTCAGCCCAGTTAAGTAATTGATTCTGTGGCACCACCAGTAAAGACAGAGTAATGCTTTGGCTTCAGATCCTGAAGGAATAGACCAGTATCTTTCTGGTTAAATTTGCAATAATTCACAAATTTCAGATGCTATTTTGAATTTCCTAAGCTGCCCTGTGACTGGCAGATATGGGCATTCCACAGACAGACACAGAGTTCTGTGTGTCAAAGACAGAAATACAAGGCTCTCATCACTTCAGCATTCTTTTCTTTCCTGTCCAACTGATAATTTGTTTGCAATCTGCAGGTAGAAAACAAGGATAGGAAGGCTGCATCTTATTCTTTGTTCTGAGTAACACCTGGGAATGTTATCTCAAGCTTCCACTGGTGGCCTGCTCATATTTTTTACTTTGTCCCTCTCTTCACAGCATAAGATGGAATCAGTCTCCTCATTCCATGCTGATTTTCTACACTCCCTCCAGGTGCTATATATTGGGTTTGTATGGGTGGGTTTTGGTAGCAGGGAGGCTACAGGGGTGGCTCCTGTGAGAAGTGGCTGGAGACTTCCCCTATATCCTACAGTCCCAGTTCCAGCTGGATCCAGGATGGACTTGGCACTGGCCAAGGCTGAGCCCCTCAGTGATGGTGGTGACACCTCTGGGGTAAGATATTTAGGAATGAAGGGGAAAAAAAAGTTCAAATTCAGCCAAAGGAGAGTGCAGAGTGAAAATATGTGAGAGGAGCAGCCCTGCAGACAGCCAGGGCAGTGCAGAAGGAGGGGCGGGAGCTGCTCCAGTCTCTGGAGCTCAGATTCCCCTGGAGCAGCCCAGGCTGGAGCAGGTTTGCTGGCCCCGTGCAGGACCCACACTGGAGATGTTTGGGAAGAATTTCGATTAGGGCTGCTGAGAGGGGAAGAATAGGCAGTTTGAGAATGAAGTTTAACCTGGGAAAAAGGGAAGTGTGAGAGGAAAGTCTTTTGAGTTTTTGGGGCTTTTCCTCATTACCCTACTCTGATTTGCTGGGTGAGAAATTAAACACTTTTCCCCAAGCTGTTTTTTCCTATGTTGGCAACTTCTGAGTGACCTCTCCCTGGCCTTATCTCTTCCCACAAGCCTTTCATTATATTTTCTCTTCTCTCTTCAGCTGAGGAGGAGAACTGTTTGACACCTGTCATCCAGCCAGGATGAAACCACCACAGATGCCTAAACCCTGACTCTTCAATCTGTTGATCTATAATCACTCTCTGACTTCAACTACAAGACATAGAAACCCAAGCGGATAAACCAAAGAAAGATTAATTGAGCAAAGAAGGGACTAATAAAGAAGGAAGAAGAAATATGTTTGTTTGTTTGTTTTCAAGAAAATTCTCTCTTCTTTGCCAAACTTAAGTAAAAAACCTGAGAATTTTTGGTAAAGCTATATACCCTGGAAAACAGATTATTAAAATGTGAAGCAGTTGTTTCACAAAAATAAAAAGAAAAAAAGTTTTAAAAAGTGTGTTTCTTCTAACCTTGTCTGCCGACATTTCTTAGCGTACTAAAAATATTCAGACATTATAAGAATGAGCTGAACAAGATCCTCTAGGGCTTGAAAATATCTTAAATCTGGAAGCTGTGGCACAAATGCCCTTTGACTCTAGATAATAACAGGTTAACATTCTCATCTCTTACTCTGCTGTCAAAGTAAATTAACCATTTACTGAAGAGAAAGAAAAAGAAAGTTTTGATTCTAAGTTTTCCTTATTCTCACATGAGGAATATTAATAAAACAACTCTGTAGGGATGCATTTAAATTGTCAAATATTTTCAATTCTTGAGTTTGCTCCTTGTTCCTTAATTATTCTCATGTTAGTTTATTAACAGTCTGTTTCTCCAGGACTAAGCCAATAGTTTTCCTTTGGGGTGAAATCCTGATACAGTTCTGGGGACGACTCATGCTCTCAGACAGGAGGTGTGAGGCTGTGTCTTGCATCCTGCTCTCCATTTCCACAGGTGTTGCATCCCTGCTCCTTCGTGCCCTGCACCATTTATGGTGCACTCATGTCCCCCACGAGTCAGAAATGTGATGTAGACCCTTGACCTTATCATATCAGGTGCTCATATCCGTCACCCACATGAGCACAGCACTCACATTGTTTCAGGCACTTTAAATCAAAAGTTTAATTAAAATAAAAAAAAAAAAAAAAAAAAGGAAAAGAAGAAGGAAAAAAAAAAGCCTTAAGAAAGCCAGACCAGATTCTAAGAAGCATGAAAACTGATGCTTTAGTAGAAGAGATCTGTATAGAGAAATGTCTGTGCAACCCCTTCTGCACTATTTGGCCTGTACATTTGGATGGGTGCCTTTAGCATTGTAAGTATAGCCTTGACTTTTTAAAATTACATTTCTCATGCTGAATTCTCTGAGCAAGTGGACTGATTTCAGTTCTCAGTGTAAATTAGAGCAGGCTTACTTGAAAAATTTTGAAAGCATGGCTGCTTTTAGTGACGTACTTGTAAATGATATGATTTTTTTCACAGCAGATGAAACAAAACCTTCTATAGCTTAAACCTGGACCATCTGACAGGCCAAACATTCTATTTTCTTTTAAACTAAACTACCCTACCCAGATGAGTAATCATCCTTGGGTAAAAAGATAATATGAGACCAGTAGATCAGAAAGTTTGATGGTGTGGGCCCAATATGGAAAACCCACACAAGTTACAAGGCCAACATCCTGCCTCTGGGAAATATCAACAAGGACATCCTCATTGATTTCAGCTGTCAGATTCATGATGGTTGGGACTCCGACTCCACAAGGCTTTCTCAAGTCTCTAAGAACTGATCAGCTAAAGGTGAGAGACATATCTCAGTCCTTGGCAGCCAGGCCACTGAACAAAATTCTAACACATACAGGGAACAGAAAAAATAAGTCTGAAAATTGGGTTGCTGAGGTTCACAGACTTGGGAATTTAAAATTTAGGTAGGACTGAATTTACCTAATATAAGAAATATTATATATGACATATAGAGAGATATGGCACAAACAAAAAAGAGGCCTATCAACCTGAATATTCTCTTTGGGTACGTAGAGCACAAGTCCGGGGCTGGATGAATTTTCTTGTGCAGGTATCTCAATCTTAGCATTAATGCCAAAATGTGTTGTGTAAGTACTTCAACTGAGTAACTTACACTGCAGAAACTAATCCATTCTTAAATTTCTGTACTACTAGACATGGACATTAAGATATCATTGATCAAGACTTATTAAAATTATAAAAGCCTTAGTGAAAAAAATTCAATAAAACAACGATTTTTTTTTTTTTTTTAATTAAGACACAGGATGTGATGTTACTTTTCCAAATCACGGCAGCTTGAAACACATTTTGATTTTTTTTTCATTTGTTTGGTTTAGTTACAATTGAATTTGCATATAATCAAATCACTCTATGAGTCTTTAAAAATGTAAACAAAACCAATGAAATCTCATTACTTATATCATCACAAAATGAAGAATTGGCAGCATAGTCGCAAACATGAGATAAATGTGAATATTCAGAATTCTCACTAGGTGTACAAGTACATACAAACTAGCTTTTCGGAGTAAAATATATGTGTGGAAGTACCCATTTTTCATTCATAACCATCAGGCAGGAGAAATATGAAAACATCTTTTTGTGAAATGCATATTTCTTATTTCAAGACAATTTTATGCTCTTTGTTTGCTTTACTTTTGTTGACCATATCAGCTATTTTTGAAAGACCTCCTTTCCACAGCCTCTTCAGTGCAAAATGATGATCCATTCTGGGTTGTATTTTGGAAAGAGTGGGAAAGAAGAGAGAGAGAGAGAGGGAGGGGAAGAGAGAAAGAAAGTTTATGGGACCTATTTTCTAAATGATTGTGACTCAGAACTATAAATGAAATTAAAAAGACGTACAGGTCCTATCATCTGAAGAACAAAAAGCAGAGGACTACTTGAAGAAGAAAGAAGAAAAACTGGTTTATAAAACAAATTAATGAGAAAGCTTTTGTGGATTAGGCACAATGGTCAAAGGAATGGAGCTATGTGGTAAACAGATATTAAAGACTTGTGGTCTTACAAAGACATTACATTTTGAAATAATCTAATCAACAATGGATAGCTAAGACATTGAAAGCATATTTAAGTTTTTAAGTATGCCCTTAAATGTATATGTCAGAGTGACACTGTGAGATTCAACACGAGGGTTCAATGTGCGCGCTGGACGTGGTGATTCAGCCCTGAACCTGATTCTACTTCCTGTTAGATGCTTTCCATAAACTTTGTGTCTTTTTTCTTCCTGGCAAAATAGTCTCTCTCATGATTCCTTCAGAGTGTTAGGGATCAGGACGAGATGAATAGTCACCTATAGTGCTGTTTATGAAATAGCAGCTCAAGATATCATCGTCCAACGTGCAAGTCATTTCCTGTTTCTTTGTCTTTCAGTAGCAGTCCTTTGGCAGATAGGAAAGACAGTATATGTTTGAATATCAGAGATCCGAGCCAAAATATTTGTTCATGATGTAATTGAATGACTGGAAGACAAAGATAATTTTCTTATTAATACTAACAGTTTAGCTCAAAGTACTTGCACATCTCCAGTATGCACTCAGTTTATTGAATTTTTTTTTTTATTTTTTCTGACATGTGGTTATTTAATCTTCTGCCAACACCATCTACCACACAGATTCTTCCCTGCTATGCCCATGAAGCTTTTGTACTATTGATGTTTTCACAGTGAACAGTGTATGTGTGTCAAATTATAGCTATTGATCTTTGTTTGTTTCCTAATGTGTGTAGTTGTTTAGATAGCATTATAGTTTGTCTGATTGTAGTTATATAAATAAAAGGAGAGTAAAGATGGAAAAAAACTTGTCATTTTTATTTTGTTTATAAATTTCACTGTTGAAGGCAGACTGTTTATTTGAATTGAAAATATACTGAAATAAATATTTCTTTAGATAGAAGTTATCTTCTTTTTCTTCTTAGTAACAAGTGGAAGTAATAGGGCATGCAATCTTAAGAGAAAAAATAAAACTAAACCAAACAAAAAGAGCCTCTTTTATTTTTCTATGAATGTTTTTATAGCTGTTTTTGTCACAACTCCTTTTGTCTTGGATGTTGTTGTTCAAGAAATGCCAATAAAATTCCACCTTTTAAATTAATACCATCAACCAGCTAACAAATAAATTAAAATTAAAGAAAAGCCTATACCTCATGAGTGATGTTATTATCAGTATAGTGAGAGGCAAGTATTTTTCTACCTGTTTAGTTTTCTCTCTCCCATTTTGCAGCAATTAATTTTCTTCCATAACTTATGGTTAGAGGGAAATGAATGTGGACAACTTGATTCAACAGTTAGAACAGTGGACTGGGAACTAGAGGGTGTAGCATTGTTTTTCTACTTTTGCAATCACCTTGCCAGCTCCAACAAGACTTGTCAGCTTGCCCCATAACCATTTATATTTTTCTTTTATATTTGCCTTCTGTGTTCAAAATTGTACAGGCTTGGCTTACTTTTGATTGAAGTGACATGAATGTTCATGGAAGGCAAAGCAATAATAATACTAATATTATTGTTTATATATGCTAGGAATATCTTAGTACTCTTCAGGACTAAAAATGATCTTTTGTAACCACCTGGGACAGCAGGTGATAAGATATTACTGCTCATAAGTGGAAGCTTATCCCTTTTCCTAATTTAACCTCTTTTTCTTACTCTTTCTGAAATCCTGGTAAGTAAACAAACCCTGAGAAAATAACTAATTGTATTTTTGATAATTTCATTTTTAAAAGAATTAAATGTTTTTGGACTGCTAGTAGAAGAGATCTATTTTCCCCCAGATTAAAAATCTCCCAAGAGATTCCTGGTCTTTATGACCTTTGTACTACTGAACTATAGCAGTTAGAAGAGCCAGTTAATGACAATTGTGTTGATGGTCTGAGAGATTTTGATTGTCTTCTAGGAGCTGTACTAAGATCATTCTCAAGATAACTTTCATTTTTGAAAAGCTATAAACTAATCTAATGTAAAAGTTCGCAAAAAGAGATCTTAGGAACAAAACCTGGCTGAATTTGGGAATAAAATCTGATTTCTAATGTGTAATATGCTGGCATTCATGAAAAGAAACTATTGAAGTTTGTGTGAAAACAGAAGCCTGTGTGTGCTTTGTGATATTGCTGAGAACATTTTCATAGCCTCAGCATTCTACTTCCTGCCCAAAATCCATGATGGAAAATTATTAAAGTTTGTACAAGAAAGAATTTCATTTTATTTTGCCAGCATTGGCTGAGATGATCACTCCTAAACTGACATCGTATGACAAGATGTTTTCAACAAATAAATACGTATTGCTCAGATAGCATTTTGAATACCTTCCTGATGAAAGCAAAATGATGAAACCAAAGGACTATGTAGATATCAAAGACCTGCAGAACAGAGAGAGCAGGTTTGCACTCCAGCAACAAAAAACAACCTTAATGACAAGGAGTAGCAGCACATGTCCAATATCCTCTAACACAAAACTTCAAGCGCAGCACAATCCAATCTAGGCCTAAACTCACAAAGAGAAGAGAAATAATAACTTTTGTTTGAAGTTGTTTCCCCTCTGACTGTGTTTTGCCAGTTACCTTCCCTACAGACTCTTAAAGGAGTTCTGCCCATGGGTTTTTGATTTATTTTTTTAGGTAAAAGGGCATTGAACTCTGAGAGAACATCAGTCTGAAAATAATTTTTTATGCAATGATAAAAGCACTTTTTTTCTCATTAAATGGCTGTTACTTTCTACATTTTCTTTGATTGTCTAAGTTATTGGAGTAACACATCCCCTATAGAATATGATCTATTATAGGAACTGGATTCCTGTACACTTATTGCCTCTATCCATTGTGAAAGTGGGTGCAACCAATCT
>VZTB01016438.1:39302-50471 GCA_013397245.1 Thryothorus ludovicianus
AGCCAGTAAGTTCAGCTCAAGAACATAAATGCAATTTCTCCAACACTGAGCAAAACAAGATGTCCAGCTTCCTGACTTTCACAGAATTTTGGTGGGTCCTGGAGGGAACACAAACTTGGTAAAAACACATCTGATAGAAAGGAGCAAATTTGGTCTCTTCTGAAGAAACAGATTTTGTTATGCGACCTGTAATCATATTTAACGCTTGTTGTGCTACTGGCTATGCTGAAGTAATGAGATGTACTCGGAAGTTGGGTTATTTCAAACTTTAATTGTTTTGTGTTATTTTGAAATACCCTAGGTAACAATTATATTCTGTTTTTTCAACAAAAGCTGGTGTTTCTTATTACCAGTAGGGTATCTGTAAATCTTATTCTTGCTAAATGAACACTTTGCAGCAAGAAATTTAAAAAACATAAATGAAAATTAAATTTCTAAATTTTAGAGTGTTTAAATTTGTGGTGAGAGAAATAGGATGGTTCTAGGCAGTCCAGGCACACATACCACATTGGTATCATCATATAAACCCATTTCAAGAAAGGACCACCAGCAATATTAGATAACTTTATTTAAATTTCACACTAGCTTGTGCCTCTCAATGCAGTAAAGCTGTGTTTTGTTTCTGGGGACAGCAATAACAGACAAATTGAAAAGATGTGAGAAAATCTGATCAGAGGAAGGGGAAAGATCTCTGACTCGTATCAGCAATGTGGACCTAATTCCCAAAGGAAATAAAGCATTTACAATCATGTGTCTATGTCGGTGTATCTGCATCTTTATGTCTTTCTTTCTGCTCCTTTACAGTACCACTAGAAATATTCGATATTGGATATACAAAAACAATATTTGAATTTTGGTTATATTTGACAAAAGAGCATGCATGCATGATTTTTATTAGACCTTGAAAAAAATGTCAGTTTCAGGAAAGTTTAGAAGTAAACATCGAATGACAAAAAATTATCAGTCATAATTTGCACAATATTAGATATTAGAGAACTTAATTTCAAGCAGAACAAATATAAGAAATGAGGTTTCATTTATTCTGCTGTTCAGGGGACAGACTGCTTTTCCCAAAGCCCAAAAAGACATAGAATATTATGATCTTAATGTGCTCTGTGCAGTTAGAGAGCAAGGTACAATTTCTTTATAGAGTTTACCCTCTCAAGCTGCATTATTACTTTGCTTTAATCTCCCATTTTTCCTTTTAAAGTGGCTCCATAATTTTTGTTTTATTTTCTTAGCAGGAAAGCTAATCTGTGCCACCTCACCCCCAGAGGGAGAAGATAAGAATTCTGAAATCTGAGGTATTTGGAATCCAGGGGACAGTTCAGCTGAAAACATCTTTTAACATCTGCATAATAACCATTGATGACAAATGTATATATTACTCAGTAATAAAACCTCTTCCTTTGGGTCTGTTGTCTTGAATAATTTCTTATTTGAAATTCTTGAGGAAAAATAAAATAGAATCATTGAACAATTTGGCTTGGAAGGGGACCTTGAAGATCATCCTAATTCCAATACTGTTGCTGTGGAGTGGGACACCTTCCACTGGACCAGGTTGGTCAGATTCCTGTCCAACATGGCCTTGGGCTTCCAGGGATGGGGCAGCCACAGCTTCTCTGGTTCTCCGGGCAACCTCTACCACAGTTGAGTACACCATCACAGTAAAGTATTTTTTCAAAATTTTTGATGTGAATCTACTCCATTTGAATTTAAACCCAGTCCCTCTCATCCCATCACAACCTAACCTCATGCACAATGTTGCTCTGCTCTATCTTGTCTATAAGTTCCCTTCAGGTACTGGAAGGCCACAATTAGGCCACTCCAAAGCCTTCTCTTTACCAAGATGAACAATCCCAATTCCCTCAGCCTTTCCTCATGTCAGAGGTGCTCCATCCCTCTGATCATCCTGGTAGCCTTGCCTCTGGACTCGCTCCTTCAAGTCCACGTCCCTCCTGTGCTGAGCTGGGTGCAGCACTGCAGGTGGGGTCTCACCAAAGGGAAGCAGGAGGACAGAATCACCTCTTTCACCCTGCTGGCCACATATTGATGAAGCTATATTAAGTGGTTCCATTATCATAATAGGGAGAGTTACAGGTTTAGCTAAAATCTTTACATAAACTGTCAGTGCCATTGCATCTCAGCACACATTTGTCTTCACAGAAGATTGAATGTCAGCTGCCAAAATCCACTGAATACATAGCCATTCATGAATCTGATGGCCAGGCTGAAGAGGGTAAACATATTAAATACCTTTCTCTACATATATTACCCTACACTAGCAGTGGGGTTTACAGACATCTACATGCCAGAGATCTAAAAATGGCTGATGATTCCACTGTGGGTGTGTTGACCATGAATTAATTTCATACATCCTCTTGACAGAGTCATGGGAGATTAGTAAGGAAAACCAAGGGCCTTTTCATCAATGTGTTCTAGTCCTGTATGTCAATGAAAAGAAAAAAATAAAAAAAAAATAAAAATTGGAACATCAGTGGTGATCATAGAGGTTGGTAAGCTTTCCTTGCTCCCCCAACTTCATAGACCACTAATGAAGCTTTCTTTATCTGGAGCTGAATCCCATCAGATTCCCCATATAAGAAACTACTTTTGGAGCCATGGGTGTGCATGACCTTGTTGAACACTGCTCATATAACCCAGCCAAATGGATGATAACATCATAGTCAGCTCCCCTGTGGAGCTCTGTAGCTATGCATTTGTATTTTTGTGCAAGAGCTAATGAGCCCTGTTGAACATGGATGGAGGAATTCCTGTCTTCCCTTAAACATTCACAACATGGTAAATTTAATAGTGCAACAGCACAGACACTAAAATCTGCATCTTCTATGCTATTACCTTGTACACTTTGCCATTATAATTTTCATCAATTAATTTTCTCTTCAAAAATCCTTTGATTCTGTTCATTTAGCTTCAAACTGCAAAGGCTTTGAATGTAGATTCTTTTTCTTTTCTTTTTTTTTCTTTTAATTTAAACAGAGAGATTATTGAAAAAAAAAAAGCCCAAGAAAATCATAAGGACTGGGGTTTGTTTGTTTCACATTTTTCTCAGAGCTTTGATTAAAATTTATTACCATCTTACCCTAAAGCCCTGGGTAAGATGGACATTTAGCTATAAACAGGTACCTCATGCAACAATGATGCAGTGACAGCAAAGAGACAGGAAATTGGGTGTGCTCAATTAATTTTTAAAGTATATAATTGGGACAAGGAAATTGTTAAATGCAGCCACTAAAGAGTAACTAATACGTGCAAAATGGTGTAGTCTTTATACTTCCCTCTATTATCAAGGAAAGTTGCTAATTTTACTGAGGGGTTTTTATCTGTCTATAGTTTTTTTTCCTCAGCTGCCTGCACTTTACTCATATGCTCTCTTTTTATCACTATATACATTCCAGTATTTGTGGTCTCATTCTTTCCAGTAATGTCTGTCTTGGGCAGTAAACCTCTTAAAACATGGTGCTTTACCCTTGTCCTATGGAAGGAGCTTTGTCTTTCATCTAAAAAGAGCTATTTTTTTTGCAAAACAAAGAGAATCTTGCACCAGCACTCCTAGTTCATCATTTCAGCAAGAAGAGAGGTCAAGCTGTTCCCAAAATCAGTTTTATTGTCTTTGCTTAGAGGACCTAGATTTCTGTCTTCTACATCAAGGATCACTAATCATTTTTCCATAGCAGAGAATAAAATCCTGTTTATTGATAACAGATTAATGGGGTTCAAGGCAACCTTTGGAGTGTGATGTACTTTCAGAGATATTGATGAGTATTTGAAATTTGAAAGTCTCAAATTCATGGTAACATTTAGTTTGAATAAGGGCAAAAAGGTTTAAAATACAGCTCGTTCATCAGCTTTTGGGCTAGAGTTTCAGGTGATGTGAATCAGCATTGTGCTGCTTATAAGGCAAGAATTCAGGGGTTGATCTAGTCAATATAACTTTAAAGTTTCTGTTCACTCAGATGCACTTCTGATGGTTGGTTCACTCTGATTTTAACCAAGCAGGAAATACTGTTTTCTGGTTTTGTTTTGTCTTCAATCAAAATCAGAGAGTAGTGGGTTGACCCTGGGTGGATGTCAGGCATCTACCAAAGCTGCTCTCTCAATCCCCTCCACACCTGAACAGGGGAGACAAAATATTATATGCGTCTCACGAGTTAAGGACATGGAGAAATTGCTCATCAAATACCATCACAAGCAAAATGGACTCGAGTATATTAATTGAATTTGTTACCAACAAAATAAGAGCAAACAATGAGAAATAAACCTCAATAACATCTTCCTCCACCCCTCTACTCTTTTATAGGCTCTACCTCCTCCCTGCCAACACCTCGGGGAGATGGGAATGGGGGTTATGGCAGTTGATCATAGTTGTTCTCACTGCTGCTCATGGTGAGGAGTCCTTCCTCTGCTTCTAAGAGGGATCAGTCCCACAGGAGACCACTGCATGAGCTGCTCTGACATGAATCCATCCCAAGGCTACAGTTCTCCACAAACTGCTCTAGCCTGGCTGCAGTCCTTCAGGAACAGGCTGCCCCAGCATGGGTCCCCACAGGGCTGCAAGTTTTACCAGCAAAGCCTGCTCCAGCCTGGGCTCCTCTCTCCTTGGAGTCACAGGTCCTGCCAGGACCCTGCTCCAGCACAGGCATCCCATGGGGTCACAGCCTCCTTTGGGCATCCCCCTGCTCCAGCCTGGGCTGCTCCAGGGGCTGAGTTGGATCTCTGCTCCCCCGTGCCCTCCCTGTGCTGCAGGGGCACAGCTGCCTCCCCATGGGCTGCTCCAGGGGCTGCAGGGGAATCTGAGCTCCAGAGCCTGGAGCAGCTCCTGCCCCTCCTTCTGCACTGCCTTGGGTTTCTGACCACAAATAGCTCTGCACAATATCTTTCATTTTTTCCCTCTTAAATATGGTATCACAGAGACGTTGTGATTGGCTTGATTTTGGCATTCTTGATTGGCTTGATTTTGGCCAGGGCCCATCCTGAAGCTGCCTGGCATTGGTTTTGCTGGACACAGAGGAAGCTTCTAGCAGTTTCTCACAGAAACCACCCTTAGCCACCCTGATAACAAAACCTGACCATACAAATCAAATATACAGAGACATTTTTTAAAAACTAAAATGGAAGCTGAGGGTGATGGGGGCACCAAAAATTCTAAAAAAAAAGCCATTTTAAAAATACATCAAATTGGACTAATGTTGGTAAAAATATTTTATCTCTGCTCACTCATGAATATGCAATTTTGATTCATGTGAGAAGAATATTTTTGCTGGTTAGGTTTGTTATTTACTTTCACAGGTGTTGTTTTCATTGGATAAGACTCTTAAGCTCTTTCAGTTTGCAAAGCCTCTGTGTGACCTGTTGTTTTTAGTTTTTCATTTTATTTTCCTTATTACTTTCATGTTCAGTTATTACAGATAAGTAAGCTGCTCTTTCTTCCAGTGCTGTGGATGATGAAATTCTCTGTTTTCCCATTTCATCCACATATGTTTATCAAAGACCATGCCCTTTTGCTGTCAATTTTTCTGTAAATATTTTTATATAACATTTTAATAATTTCCTAATGCAACCTCCCAGTGTAGAGAACACGATTTTCTTCTTCATATAGAATTTAAGGTACCAGCATAACATCACACAAATGGTTTCCTCAGAGTCAGAAATTTAAGTTGTGGCTGGGGTAGTGACTATCTCTAATTTTAAGAAAAAAAAGATAATCACTTCCAAGGGCTGCCCACTGAATCCCGTAAGCTGTTCTGAAGGTGTGCAGGATGATGAACTCCTAGAGAGATTTCTCTCCCCTTACTGGGTGAAGACAATTATACTTCTAACATGGGCAGCTCAGTTAGATGTAGCATCAGATAACTAAGAATGAAGTTAAGCATCTAAACTTTGATTTCACGTGCCAACTTACACAGCAGTGTTAGGAAGGAATTTGCTCCTATGTGCAGTCTGGTGGTATAGGGAAGAATTCCAGGCCAATTAGCAGGATACTAGCCATGCACAAAGAGGCAGAAGAGGGAGGCCTGCCTCTGGAACAAGAGTTCTGCCATGCCAAGCCTGGCTCTGCATGCCTTCTCCATGGCACAGTCCATGCCAAAGGGAGGGGTTGACACAGGGGCTCTGCACAATATCACTTTCAGTCCTGGTGGGGTGTTTTTTTCTTTCTTTTTATTAGTGTCCTCCACTCCTAAGCCTGAAGGGCTAGAGTGTAAAAATACTGAGATTATCCTAGTCAGTCTGTTCTCTTTGCCTGTGAGACTAAATGGTTTTCCTTCTACCACGATCTGAATATACAAAATCACACAGAAATATGTGAAAGAAAAGTGCAAGGTTAATGCATTGGTGCAATGGAATTAATCCCATTAACTATGGGGAGGTGAAGAGGGATTTTGTTGGCTTTGTTTCTTTTTTTTTCATTTCCCCTCTTAATAAATTTCTGCTCCAATAGCTAGGTAGAAATGCATGTATAAGTGTTGGAAGAGATTAATATTCAGTTACAAAAGAAAACCATACTGTATGTTCTGTAAGCTTGTCATTTTTAAAGATGAATAGAAAGACTAAAAGCCCAGTTTAGTTCTGATTTACTTTGATTCAAATACAGAGGGCTTCTATTGTATCCAAACACTGATGGGCAAGAAAATATATCGACTATTTTGTATTGCTAAAGTGGGAGTCATATCTGAGAAAAAACTCCTTTAACTGTGTGCACTTATCATATTTTCTTGCCCTCCTATTAAGATTTTAAGGGGAAGAGTTTCCTGTCTATAATACAAAGTACTCAGGGTACAGATTGATTAGAGAGAAGAAACAAATATTGATTACCTGCGTGATTATGCTACTCAAATGAAGATTCAGAAAATATGTATTTTTTAAACACCAAATTTTTGTCAGACTAGTAACTCACTAAAAATTATTTTACAGAGAGAGCAATCCAAGTTATTTTTAAAGAAATAATTCTGTTTAATTATGAATTTTGATTTTTTTTCAGAATAAATTGGTTTCTTTCTTGAAACCAATCTTTCTTTTCTCAAGGCTTGTTGAAAGAAACAGGACAGAAATTGCAAGAAGAATGTATTTTAACATATTTTCTAAAATGAAATCTACAGTATTTTCATGTAAGCATAGCGCATTATTTAGGATTGTATCATTCATTAAATATAAAAAGGAGTTTAAAAAAAGCCTTTAAAAACCTTTCAGAAAAAATGCTAAATGCTTGAGTTGACTTTGTGATTTTTTCCTCCATTCCTTTTCCTTTTCCTTTTCCTTTTCCTTTTCCTTTTCCTTTTCCTTTTCCTTTTCCTTTTCCTTTTCCTTTTCCTTTTCCTTTTCCTTTTCCTTTTCCTTTTCCTTTTCCTTTTCCTTTTCCTTTTCCTTTTCCTTTTCCTTTTCCTTTTCCTTTTCCTTTTCCCTCTCCTTTTCCTTTTCCTTCCCCAAACTTCTCTGAATTTCCCTTCCCTGAATTCCTGAACGTCCATAAGCTTTCCTGAATTTCCTTGAACTGAACTTCCCATCCCTGAACTTCCCTTGCTTTCCTTTAGCCTCTTTCCTTTTTGCCTTTTTCTCTTCCTTCTCCTTCTCCCTTTTTTCTTTTTTTCTTTTTTTTTTTTTTTCTTTTTTTTTCTTTTTTTTTCTTCTCCTTATGCTTGATGTCTTTTAGAATATTGAAAGTTCTTACTGCTTGGACAAGCCCAGTGCTCATTCAGGCCTGCTTACAAACCCCACTCTCTGTCAACCTTGCCTTGTTACATCCCCAGGGGTGAAACCCCAGGTGACCAAGTGACAAATCAGGTGTTTACCTTTGGCTGTCCCTGTTTAAATTGCTGCTGCACCAACCATGAGGGCGGCCACCACACACTGTTCACAGGAGGCTTATTGAATGTATTAACATAGTTCTTGGGATAATGATCTTAAAATAACCTGACATCATCTCATTAGCATGATCACTTTCATGTTGTGTCGTACCCATTATTGGTTCTCCATGAAGAAAAGAAAGAATAGTGTGTTTGGCAATGCGGCTGAAACATGTCTGCTTCTGCTCTTTTCTAGATGTTTCTTTACTGACTAGAAGATTTTCAGAGAAAAAGGTGGTTTGACTTGTTTTTATTCAAAAGTGATACTGAAAAAGTGATAGAATTTAATGAAATATTTGACACATTCTGATGATTTTTCATATTTTCTTCATTCATCTCTGTGTTTAATCTATAGTCATATACAATCTGCATACTTGAGTGTCTGTGTTATGATTGAAAGATTTTGTGTGTGTGAACAAGTCACAAATCAATCATGCATCCAAGTCAGTCTTATAATTATAATTATTACAATGAGTAATTAGATGCTTTTTTTTTCATTTAGGTTTTGCATATGAACAGTACACTTCAATAATTTGCTATTCATGTTGTGTAGCATTCATCTAAGTCATGTGGTGAAATATTGCTCATTAATTTGACAACTGAAACACTATTATTAAAGACAAGGAATGAGAACATGAATAGTTAGCTAGCTATGTGCAAAATGTCGGACATACTAAAATTTAGTCTATAATTTGTGTTAGTTTGGGAAATTCTGAGGTATCAGAATTTTTCAAAGAGCCACAGAGAGCAATTAATAGAATCCTAAAGAATTTTGACTAATTGTTTGGGATTTTTTTTGTTTCAGTGATTCTTGAAAGCAATCTTCAAAATCCACTCATTTAGAATTTGAAATGTTTATTTTGCTAAAAATCAGGAGCTATCATTAATATGAGTTTAAAAAATGCAGAATTCTTGTCACTTCAGAAATGCAACTCACTTATTTTAGCATCTGAGTTGTGTCTGTGGGTTAGAAACCTCTATTTAATGGGAGGCAAGCAGTACATGTTTCTGAATTCACATAAGAGTGGTTCTTGAAGAGCTTTAAGCATTGCTTAAATGTGACATCCTCCACATCATTCCCAGCTTTCTCAAGCCTTGGAGTCACACACACAGAACTTCACATCACAAGATATCATCATAAGTTGATATCATGAGCATAAAGAGAGTGTCCTCACATTCTGTCTGTGGTAAAACCAGACCTGGTCTGCTCTTTTGAGGCTGGGAAATGTGACTGATAGACCTGCCACCTGCTCTCCAGCCCCACTCCCTGTCTCCAGTTCCCACCATATATTCAAGTGCAGAAAAATACCTAAGAAATTTGGAAATTAAATTATTCCACTGCCTTTATTCAAAAGCTAGAATGAATCTCCTGCTGTTTGATCTGTTTTATTTAAGAATGAAGCAGTGTGTTATCTTTCTTACTAAGCCACCTCTTCCTTTATTTCAGCCACTGCTCATTCCCTGCCTGATAATTGGAATTTCCTTTTAAAGATGCTGAGATCACCTTACAGAAGTAAGGTTTACCTTTTGGCAAACATAACTAAGAAGAGAAGCCTTAGATGGGGCAAAATGCATTTCTTGCCTTGTTTTATTGCAGGAGTTATTTGAAGCTACACACAGTTGTTCTATTTATACAGCTGATGGTAAAGTGCAAAGAAAATGAAATCAATGAATATCTTCTTGAAGGAGATAAGTTTCAAAGGGACAACATAAAATAAATCTCAGCTTAACTTTTCTACACAAAACCAAATCCAACAATACAGATCTTTAAATATCCTCTTAGTGTTTATAATACATGTAAGTATTTCAGGTCCTAATTTTCGTGTCATTTCCTTCTTCTTTCCAAATAATGCTTTGTTAACACATACAAAAGAATACAAAGGTCTCAAAACACAGTTTTATAGAGAGTTATAAACTTTTCACAGTTCACTGATCCCTAAGAAAAGAAGTTATCAATTTCTTCTTTTAAAGAAATTTCAGAGAACTTTTTATTTTTTAAAATGTTTAGTAAGTTTACTCCAACAAGGGTCAGAATAAGATACTTCTTCATAAAATTGGAAACAAAATGAATAAGGGAAAGAAACAGTAAAAGTTACTTGCAATGTCCTTCTGGAAACAGATCTAATTCTTTCTGGAAAGTGAGCAGTTCTTTTCAAATTTCACTTGTTTTCTTCCATTCTCAAGGTCTAGGTTGAGAGGTGACACAAACTTCCTCTAGATATTCCTTCTGAAAACAGACCCATCATCTGCAGGAAAACACCTGACCTTTTACCTCTGCTTTTACTGACAAAAAATATGCAATTCAAATAAATCATTCAGGTTATAAGTAGTGTTGCAACATTTTCCTGATATTTAATTGAATATTTTCAACTCATGCCCATCTTGGATGTAGTGTTCTGCAAACCTGCCTGAAACAGGGATGATTTTGGTTGGTATTCATATTGATGCTTTCTGGGTGTCATTCAGCCCTTGATTTAGCTACATCTCAGCACTCCATGGATCCTACACCTGAAGAAATAGTATTCTTAAATGTTATCAACATTACAGTGAATTTCTGGCATTCATTATTTTGAATAAATATAAGGCTCATTATTTTAAAAAATGGGATTTAGTATTATGTTGTTAATCTGGGCAAAATGTTTTAAAAATTATTCATTTTAGACAACACAGAAATCCTGGAAAAAAGAATACTGTTTCTCTAATCTCTTGCAGTAGCCTAAAGACTCACCTTTTCCCTCATCAGCTAGATCTATTATAGAGCTAAATGCTTTCTTTTGTGCTGCCAAGGGCCTTGTAAATCTAGATCATCTAACCCATATTAAATATTTGCAAGATTTCTAGAAATCTGGATTATATTTTACTTAATAATCTAATGATTAAAATTTATACAATAGACAGTGTTAAGCTAATTTCAAAACCTCATTTTTTCAAAACAATTTTGCCCTTCTTTCTTCCTTATTTCAGAGAAGTCTTGTACAATAGGCTAAGAGGGCTGTCTGATGAAAGGCAAGGGTCTACTATTAAACCTGTTATAAAAATTTGGAAATCATTGCAACAAGGTACTCTATATTCTGGTGGTCAGGGAACACTTTTGATTTTATCACCATATAAAGGTTGTTTCTAAGCTGTGAAGCCTGGGAAAAACCCATGTGCAACCATCTCCGATCTTATGGAAAGCTTCTTAAATCACCAAACCAATTCAAGGTAAATTTAATTTCTCATCTGCACAAAAATTCTGAAGGAGGAAAAAATATAGAATTGAATGAACAATCAAAAAAGGTCACATAGATTTCCTTCTCCTGTCCAT
>VZTB01016438.1:80472-96096 GCA_013397245.1 Thryothorus ludovicianus
TGTCATCTCAATCCGAATCATTAACCTACTTTTTCTGTCTTGAACAGAATTTATAGATACCTCAGTATCTGCAGTTTATACACAAGAGCTTGAATAAAGTATAATTTTTATAGACTATCTGTTTCTACAAGACACTCATTGTGACTTGAAGTACCTATACTTAGAATCTTAAGAACTGAGGGCAAAGAAGTGGACATCTTTTTTTTATCTGATAGAGAGTTATAGGCCAGTAAAAGAATAAAACATGTTTTGAGGACCTTAGGGTAGTACTGAAACCCAAATCTCCCTCTCCACTTCTGCTTCCTTATGGAAATCCCAGGAAATTCTTGCTCATTTACTGAGTTAGACAATGAGATGTTGGGAGAGTTTTACCAGTCAAAAGGGTGCAAGAACACAAGCCAAACACAGAAAACAAGCAGTACTGTGCAAGGAGAGGAATATCAGAAAGCAACTAAGGAATTATGAAAATAAAAGATACAGAGATATATTTAATTCATTTAGGAAAAAGTGTAATTATTGTGTTCATGAATGAAGCAATTCTGCTTTAGTCTATCTTATTCTTGACAATATTATTGTTTCATCCAGATCAAACTCTCATTCTTAAAATATTTATACATGGATGAAATGTTTTCAGTACAAGGCAACACATAACATAAAATCATTATTTAAAACAAAATATTTTAATATTGTGTATAATACTTATATTTATAAAAGTATTAAAATATTATGAATTATTAATCTTAGATATAATGTAAATAAAATTATTATCCAACATGATAGAAAACCCCCAGCTCTTATAAATTAACTTAAATTGTCATATTTATTCTTAGAATTTTCTAATTCACCTTATTGCATAAAGTGCATTGTCAAATGACACATCACTGAATAACATACGAAGAATATTCTAGAGACTTAAAGAAAGAATGTCCTTTTGAATTTAGGTTACTATACAATTTCTAATTCACAGCTAAATTTATAGATTATATTCTGTTATATGTCACTATGTGTTAAGAACACTATATGGTTAGATCTCTCTGTTTTGGCCAGAGTTTTCCAAAAATATAGCTCAAAACAAAAGCTTGTTTGATATCCTTGGAAAATGCTTTCTGCCTCAGTTTCCAGTTGGCTAAAGTAATGTCATACCCTTTTTGTATATGACAAGAGAAAATAATAATGTTAATATTCTTCATGAATGCTTCTAAGATCTATGGATAAAAATATTGCATATATATCAGTATTTTATAGTTGTTGAAATTCTAATAGTATTAAGAGATAATTTTTCTGTGTGGTGAATGGATGAGAGGACACAGATAATGATTTGCCAATCCAGACAGAAAAGAGCAAAATAGCCCATTATCTGCATTTTCATTTGATAATAGGATGTCCAGAGAGAGCAAAGAAAATTTAATCAAGTAGGGACCATGGCCTTTTATTTTCATGAACTTTGCTTTGAAACAAAATGGAAGCATTCATCTTATTTTGTTGGTATCAGCCCTTTCCAATGTTGCTAAGAATAGTTGAATATTGCAACTTAACAGGATAATATCAATATCACAAGATAAATGTTTCCTTTTCATAATGTAAACCAACACCACAAGTCCTCCAGTACCCAGAGAAGGTAGGTGCAAGCTGAATTAACCTGCATTAAAACAACTCAATAAATCAAATATTTAAAGCTCTTTGAAACTTTTCAAGATTAGTAGTGCTTGCAGAAATCACATTTAAAACATGTGCCACTGAGTCAGAGTCAGGAAAGATATACTAAGATGTAAGGGGAGTCTACTGAGCTTCTATTAATAATTATTTTAATTGTGAAAGAAACCATTTTGGTTTTCTTTTTTTATAATTAAATTTGGCGTACTGACCTATTTAGCGTGAAAGGCACGGGAAAAAATTCTATCCACCTGCATCTGCTGTTTCCTGGATACAAGCCAGTCTTTCAGACTTACACTAACTCACAAAGCAACAGAGAAAGGAGAAAGGACAAACATGCCCCCTCTCTCAGCTGATTAGAGGATGCCTCATAAATGCATTCCCTGGACAAGCTTTATAATAGACTCATCCACTTTGTGTTCAATTGCAAATTCAATACCTAGTACTATTAGCTGTTCTATCTGTTGAACTTCATCGTGTTAAACATTTGGCAATAAACAGACTGGATACAAACAATAAAAATAATTGTACATATTTCTTTAAAGTATACATTGCAACTTGGGATTTTAGGCTCAGAGGTTGTTTTCTTTTTTATTTTCTTTTACAGTAACTTCTTGGTAGCAGCAGAGGATGAGCAAATACATTATGTGCAAAGGCTGAGTCAATTAGCAATAGCTATCATGTGTAGTGAAGTGCAGTTGTTTAAAGTGAGAATATTCTAAATGCAGAGGACTGTTACAGTTCGGGAGAATTTCTGAACTGTGTTTCAGCTCTTTTGCCCAGTTCTGACTTCAAGCATGGACCTTGTCAAAGCAGCAGAACGACAACTTGGGAGGAGTTCTGTGCCTTATTTCTTAATCCCAATGATGCAAACCTATGGTGAACTCCCATTCCTCAGAGACATCCAGAGAGGCACAGGGTCATACCAAGCCAAACTGTACAGATCAATTCTGCAGAGTTTTCTAAAAGCATAACCTTAGATACTGCAAAAATCAATTCCTCATGCTGTGGTGTCCCACTGCCTCCCACAGCCCCAGTCGTGGTAGGAGCTGAGCCTTCTGCACAGCACTTCAGAACGAGGTGAGGAGCGGGGGACTTGTGCTGCTTTCTGTTCAAACAGATTTTGCTTAAACTTTTTGTTCCAGTAAAGCACCCAAATAACTTTAAAGCAAGTCTCACGCCATTTCTGTTTGATTTTCCAGATCCATGGCTCTGAACTCTTTGTGTTCTTTGCACTGGCTTCACCAGGATACCTTATTACACCTAGAGCTGCCCATTCACTGCACTATCAGTGGTACTGTTAATGGGGATGAAGCAGGCAAATTAGGGCTGTTAACCACAAGCTTGTGATTTTTAACATCCATTACTGAAATTTTCAGCATGTTTTCTACCCAGAAGAGTTTGCCCAGGCATCCTCTAGTGGATAAATGTGTTTATCACAGATATTTTAAGCTGGTTGACGATGCTGTTTCAGACTGAGAATCATCATCTCCTTTGTGATACTCTAGAAGCTTCTTACACACATGCATATGCACAAATAAATTCATTCAGTGCCCCCTTTAAGCGGACAAATTAATTAAAAAATCTTTTTTCATGAGGAATTATAGTGATAAGGACACCAAAAGTTCAGATCATATCTGCTCCTGTGTAAAGCTCTTGAAAAATTACTTTTGGCCTCCGTTTCTTCTTCTCTGAAAGGACTGTTAATTGTAATGGCACTGATTTACTGATTGAAGAAGGGATTGATTTAGTGATATCTACAGCCCAGCATAAGTAAGCCATAAAACAGATGATATTCTTTTGTCATTACCAGTTATTCATTTTAAATAAATTCTGAACTAATGAAACAACTATTTCTGATGAAAAGCTAGAACTGACATCTTTTTTCACTGGTGTGGACCAGGCTAATGCTGAATCTTATTTAAAATTTGAACAAAAAAATACAAGTGATTGCTTTAATTTAATACAAGTGGGTTGCAGCCCTTTTACTTCCTTATGTACTGAGAGAAATAGAAGCCTTGATATATATACCCAAACCAGGTGATGCTAGGAACCCAGAGAGATGAATCAATCGTCAGTGATTTCCAGTCCTGTTCCCTAGCTGAAATGCAATGTGTTTGGGCAGCCAAACTTTGCTGAAATTCACCCATTGCTGAGACTCAGGGCAGCCTGTGGGAGTCAGGAAGCAGAGTGGATGGCCAGCAGCCCTTTAAGGAGACAGCAGGCCATGTGTCAATTGTCAGGAAAACATATTCCTCTATTTTCTTACCCCTTGAGTCAGCTATATTTCACAACTCTGGTGTCAATGGAAAAGCTTAATATCAACTGTACTGCAAATACAGCTTTCCAATTAATTTTTGTTCCTGAAAAATAACGTCTTTTCTTTTTCTTTTTTCATTCACTAGGATTGGAAATTTGACCACAGGTATGACAGTGCTGTTAACACTATGTTTATTATTAGAAGCATTAAATGAACCATTGTATGAGGACCTGTCTATTGTGTGCAAACAACAACCAACATGATGTTATCTACATCTTACATGTAGATGTAGATGATCCATAGATCACCAATAGAGAAAGAGATTATCTTATTTATTTACCTAGTTAGATTTTGGCTGGTTTTCCCACTACTGCTAGCACTAGTACCACAGGTGCTATGAGAACTTATAAATATTTTTCTCTATTCATAGAGGAATAAGGGTTACAGGGGATCCTAGCAGAGATATTTGGAGTATGGTTTCATGGGAAAGAAGGAATTTGAATATTTTATAGCTTGTTCTGAGCTATATCTTAGTTTACATGTGAGGCTCTTTCCCATTAAAGTCAATATTAAGCCCATTTTAATGGGACATATAGATATGAACAAGTCTGTAGCTTATATTAATCCTTCATTAGATGCATCTATGTAATATGGATAACTCTTTTTCTGCTAAGCATCTTGGGTGTATTTTGCTGCCAAAGGGAAGAAAACATATAATTCCAGAGGCTGTTCACCTAATTCTAATGCAGTCATTTAAATTACATCATGTGATGCAATTAATTTCCCTAGGCCTTCCTATTTCTCTTTACTTACAATAAAGGAAACTTATGTACAATAGTTTATGTCCTGAACTCATCTACGACCTTGATAGATCCCAAGAAAATTTCATGGCAAGAGTGCTTCTGTGAACTGCAGCTTAGCCAGTGACTTCCCCAATAGTTTGCCTCTCCTCTCTTCCAAGGGAAGAGATCTTCTCTTTCCAAGATCTTCTCATTTTATATTAGATACAAAACACTTTAAATAAAATTTAGGATTATCAGCAAAATGGACATAATTTGAGGCCCAATAACAAAACCTTCAGCAATTTTACATTTATGACTGGAGTGGAATGGGGAGGAAAGGATGACTGTTTCAGTTGGAATCAACCTACAATGCTGTCTGTCAAATTCAGGCCTGATAAAGTAAAAGTGTATTGTTAAAGGTGTTCTATAAACTGCTCTCAAACACTGGCAAGCTTGGGAATTGCCGGACTCTTTAGGAATCCTGTCCTGGTGCTTGACCACCTCCCTGGCAAGGAAACACTCTTTATATCCAGTCTGAACCTCCCCTGGTGCATCTTTGAACCATTCCAACATGTCGTGTTTATAGATACCACAGAGATAAGAACATCATCTTCATAGTATGTTTTAAAACACAATAATGACTGTGCATGCAGTCCCTCTGCACAAATAAGAATTATACCAGCAGGTGCTTCAGACCATGAGCTCTGTGAGAAGAAATTAAGCTGCTGTTTCTTATCTTCAGAAGACCAATATCTTAAGTGTGAAGGAACATTTTGCCTTGGAAATATTTATTTCTTCAGTGGTGCATGTGTGTGCATATGTGTGTGTGTGTGTGTGTGTGTGTGTGTGTGTGTCCTTGAATATCTTTTTTCATTGCACTTCAAGATTTGATGACTCCAAGAGATCCTGCTATTGATTCAATATTAGGGAAACAAAGAGTTATTAAGTGATAACCTGTTGGTGTATATTTTTTGCTCTGTTCATATAAACCAGTGGAGCAAGATCAATTTACTCTCCAGTTGAATTACTTTTCTTGTGGGCACCTAAAGCATACGTTAGAGATCAGCTTCCAAGAAACAAATTTATTTTCCTGAAATGATGGTCTTTATTGGCAACATCTAGTTCTTTTAATTTTACAGTTGGTTTACCAGTTATTATCTCTGTTTTCATGAAGCATGAGAAAAATGCTAGAACAGTTAAATGTGCTTACCATATAGTTTGTGAATTAGTGACTCCTTAAAATTGGCAGCAGATGTGGAGTGAAACTGCACTGTCAGTTCCCCTTTCTCTCCCCCCTCTTCCCTCCCTGCAAACCCTGGGAAATCATTTGCCTGGCAGAGATTACCAAGGTGCCATCAGCATGTCACACTCAGCTCACACAGTGGTATCAAATATTCGTTCTTATTTCTGACCCCCTCGTTTGGCTGTGACAAATCTGAAAAATCTGAAAGTTGCGGAGGCTGTGAAGGGGGAAGGAAGCAAAAACTCCTCTGATGCTTTTCTTGCCCATTATGCATTTGACGGAATGTGCCTTTTAAATGACTTGTACATCTCTTCTGAGGTGTGCTATGGGCAGAGTGGCAGCAATTGCCAGCGGTGACTAAGTGAGAAGTGACACTCTCTGTCTCTCTGAGGGTTTCTTCAAGTCCAGTTTGGAGCCTTTCATTACATTGCAAGAATCCATTAAGACAGAAACAAGGTTATTCCATGAAATGTTTTTGTGACTAAAGAGGACATCCAGCTCTTTAATCAGTGACAGAACATCTACTCTGACAAGACTGAGTGATACAATGCGCTTGGCTAGCACCTTTGCAACTGAAGGGGAATATAACTTACAAGGACAGACAGTATTCTCATTAAATTGCCATTGGTTGATTCATCAATGCTCCAGTGGAAATAATTATTCTGTATATGTTTGATGTAAATGTCTATGTCAAATGAAACCTCATTTTGTATTTTGCGGATGTCTGATCCATGATAATTTGGCTAATGCCTTCAGGTCATGAGATAACTGTCTTCTCCCTTCAGTTATGACAGAGGCTGCAGTGAGAGTCTAAGAGTGATTTGGAGGAGATAAATACGCACACAGACACACATATATTTATGTATAAACAAACAAACAAACAAACAAAAAACCAAAATCACCATTGTAATTTCAGTGTAACCCTCGTGGATTTTATTTGTCCCCATATGGGTGTGCCAGTTTTTGACTAGAACAAACTGAGAGTAATTTCTTTGACCTTTACAAAAGTCACCCTATAATAACTGGGAGGCAAAATCTTGTCCCAAAAATATCTTTTGCAGAAAGATGCTGGAAGTCACCAAGGGGGAAAGAGGTGCGGTTGTATAGTTAGATGTGCCAGTACAATGCTATATAAACACATAAAAGGCTACAGATTGATTTTGGAATCAGCCCTAAGCATTGTGAAAGTTGGAAGCACAGTGAAGTACTGTAGAATTATCCCAGAAATGTTGAAGTCTCCCTGAATAGGTGTGATTTAATTTCTTTCTACCTGTTCCAAGAAGAAAGGAGTTATGCTTCACATATATAGCAAAATTACTACCGATATAATATTGTCTAATGAAAAATGGGGGAATAGCCAAATAACGTTCATTTATTCTCACTAAGAAGGTAAAAAGACACTGATTAGTCCCCTTCAGTACTAAAGGAAAGATTTAAATAGATTAGATTTGGGAGTTCTTACAATGTTGTTGGCTTCTTCATAAGCATATAATCTTAAAACAATCTAATCTTTTTTATGTAAAATCAAGATCCTTAGTCATTTAGATAATTGTTAGTGATTAATATATCCTTGATAATACCTAGTTGTATCTTATTTTATGAGCAAGACCGTTGAAATCAAAAGGACCAATTACTAGATAAGGAAAAACCAACTGATCATTAAAATCTTAGGAGTTTAGCCTTTTTTTGTGCGTCACAAAGTCATTAGGAGGAGAGGGTGAAAAGACAAGGATAAAGACAATGAGGAGTATCAGCTGAGATGATTTTTTTCAGTCTTTTTTGCTTTTGTATTCTTTGAAATAATGAAAACAAATGGTATTAAAAAAAATCATAAGGAAATTGAGAAAAAATAAAGAAGACAGAAATCAGTGTTTACTAAAAAGCTTTTTTTTTCTTTCTATGAGAAATAAGATAAACAAATGTCTTTTAAATGAGAGAATTGTGACTGTTTTGGTTTCTCAGAAGATAATGTCACAATTTTATAAATTAACCCGTAATAATTAGGAAAATAAATTAAAAAGGAAGAGAAATATCCAGAACAGAGATTTATATTAACTTTTTCAGCAATAACTGTTATATGGGAGAAGAGAAAAAAACAGGCCAAGCTTCTCTAAGACAGTTCTGAGGCAGTTTACTACTTGCAATGGAAATTCTCAGTTCATAAATAGTTGGCATAGAAGAAGGGCAAGATGTACTGTCTTTAAAACAGAGTTCACATTGTAATTTTATCCCAGATTAAAATTTCCTAACCTTCTTCTAAAGATGATTGATAGGGAAAAAAACCTCATATCTCACTTTCTCTAGGCATAGGAACTAGACAGTGCCAAGCCAAATTCCACTGCACTGTTAATCCTGGGAGTTAAAGTACACTAATTTGGTAAGACGTCTGTGATAATTACTAATTCTCTCAGAGGCAATTTTGATGCTCTGTAATGTGCTGGGTGCCTCCCTTTCATGGCAGGGTGCTCAGCTGCCTTCTCTTCCCCGTTCCACAGTTATCTGCTGTGGGGCAACCAGCGAGGCTGTGGACCATTCCTTGTCAGCAGAGATGTGTCTTGGCTCTGAGGGAGAAACACAGACACAGAGTTTAGAGCTTGATCTTCCTAAGGGCAGCTACAGCAGCAGACTACAAAAACTGAGGGATTTCCCTTTGTGATAGTTTGAGGCAATTTCCATGAATGAGAGGCATGAAATTTGGAATACTTAAATTTTGTCTTGACAAAGATATGGCAAAAGAAAACTACCCAAGTCAAAAATCTGTCATAAAGCAGCTTCCTTTTTTATGCTTCTACAATCAATAGAGAAATCTACAGTTCATCACTTTATAAATAACATGCATGTTAGCCAGGAAAAACATAATGATGGATCTTTGGGATGGCTTTTCTTTCTTCATTGTAAGACTGAAAATGTATTGTATAGCATAAATAGTAGTAGTGCATCCTTCATTTAAAGATGTTCATCCTGAAAAAATTATTCATTTTGTTTGTCAGGTAGAAAACTATATCTGGACACATAGAGACAATGAAAACACATTCCATTGAAATTTCAGTAAACTTTAAAATACTTTTAATATGAGCTACTATTTTTTCTCCATAAATCATGTGGCACATAATAAGTAAAAGTAGTGTATCTGAGGGTGAAGAGCTGGCCTTTATTGAACAACTCTGATAATGTCAGTAAAAAATAAGGTGGCAAGGAAGCACAACAGTTTTATCATTATGGAACCAATTATCTCTCTATGCTATATATGTGCAAAGTATAAAAATGAGGAAAAACCTTCCTTCAAAGAATTTATTGTCAAATAAAGTATTGATACAGCTAATTGGTAAGTCTTTGTGTATTAATGAATAAAATAAACATTAATGTTTATGAATGTGCATGCATTGCTGATGGATAGATAGTTAGTGGGACAGATAAGTGGCAGTATTTATACACACATACACACCAACACACATATTATATCAAACTGTAGCTTATATCTTTTTCTCAACTCCTAATATCATCTCTGTGCACGAGACAGGGATCTTTGTCAGAGATTTATTCTGCAAATTAAATGAGCTATAGCCTCTTCCCTTATTTTAATGTACACTTTATTCTCAGAGCCATTGCTATTTAAATTTGTTCCTTAACACATGCGGTTCACTTTATTTTACTTTTACTGTGTCTGGACTATTCAAAACTGACACATATAAAAAATAGTGCCGTTTCCCTGAAATAGCAGTGCCTTTGTATGTGTGAAGCTATAAATAAACACTGGCAGTTAAACTTCTGTGCTTTTAAACTTTAGCCTCTTTATCTCTGTCACTGTTAGAAGCCCCTATCTGGTCTGCTTTCCGTTTTTGCTTATGACAAAATGCTTATGCAGCAGTAATCAGTCTTAGAGGCCTACCCTCTTTTCCATTTCTTTCTTTCTCTTTTAATTTCTGAGTTGCAGCCACTAGTTACACTGGCGTCTCCTGCAACTTGGCCAACAAATCAAAGTAGTAAATGTTTCTTCCAGAGCCAGCCTCTCCTCTCTCCAAGCGCTCTGTGGTTATCACTCACAGCCAACAAGTGAATACACTGGCTTTTCCCCCTCGTTTTCCATTTTCTGCAGCCAAGCCATGGTTAAAACCAGGTCACATCTTGTCCTTTAGGTGTGCCAACCACACCACTCAGCTTGGTGTCATCTGCAAACTTGATGAGGGTGCAGTCCATACCACTCTTCCTGTCACTAATGAAGACAAAAATATTGGTGCCAATATGGACCCCAGGGGGATACCAAAGTCACTGATCTCTTTCTGGTTGTTGAGTCATTAACCACTACCTCAGGAGTCCACTGACCAACCAGTTTATAGTCTACTGAACAGCCCACCCATCAAATCCATCTCTCTCTAATTTAGGGAGAAGGATTTTGGTGGGGACCATGTCAAAGGCCGTTTTGAAATCTTAGATCTTCTGCCATCTACTGACATAGTCACTCTATCACAGAAGGCCACTTGGCTGGTCAGGCAGGACTTGGCCTTGGGGAAGCCATTCTGGTTGTCTCAAGTCACCTCCCTGATCCCCATGTGCCTTAGCTTAGTTTCTAGGAGGACCTGTTCCACAACCCTACCAAGCACAAAGGTGAGAATGGTGGACTGGTAGTTCCCAGACTCCTCCTCTCTGCCCTTAAAAAGATGGTACAATGTTTCCTTTTTTCCCCATCACCTGGGACTTCATTTGACTGCCATGATGTTCAGACATCACAGGCATTTGGCTTGGCAACTGCAAATTATCTTGGCAAATGAGAAAATTCCCTCAGGACTCTGGGATGCATCTCATTGCATCCCATTAAATTATGTACATTCAGATTCCTCAGGTGATCATGATTATGATTTTCTCTTATGGTGAGAGGGACTTTGCTCCTCCAGTCCCTCTTTTGTGATTCATCCAGTTAAGAGGTCTGAGAAGGAGACAATTACTGAAGGCTAAAACAAAACTTTACTGAGTACCACTGCCTTCTTCACCACACATTTTTACCAGTTTGTAAGACCTGCTCATCAGGGAGGATGCTCTTTCTTTGACTTCCTTTTTCTGGCTGACGAATCAGTTAAACCACTTCTTACTAGTTTTTCCTTGCTCAGAAAACCTCCTTCTGCAGCCTGACCTTTCTGACCCCATCTTTATGCAGCTTGCAGCATCCTTATACTCTTCCCAGGATACCTGTCCCCTCTTCCACGGCCTGTGCATTTCCTTCTTGCCCTTTAGGGTAAGAAGGTGTTATCTCATCCATGTGTCTCTCTTGCCTTCCTTTCCTGATTCCTTAGACTTATGGAGCAAGACCTCTTGCACTTTAAGGAAAGATCAGCCAGTTCTATTCTGGTTATTAAGAATTACTCTGGATGTTGCTTTCTGGATAATGTCATGTAACATCTTGCCCCATTGTCCTATTTCTAGATTTGATAAACAGTTGGTGTTCAAGGGAAATGTATACCAAGCAGGAAAATTATTGCTTTTTAATGTTTTCTTCACATACATTTAGCAGCATAGAGACTTCCAGGGCTAACAATAGTAAGTGTAGAAGTAAGTATTGTTTAGTGCATTGCCCATTAAATCACTTAAACTTTCAAAACATTATGGTAATACTACTGGTGTTTCTATGTATGAACACCTTCAAAATTTAGAAAACTTCATAAATTCAAGGTCCTAAGTGAAGTTTTAGAACTCTGGTGTCACTGGGTTTACATACTGCTTGTTGCATTCAATTCAATTGCTTCAGATTTAATTGACTGAAATTATTTTTCTTCAAATTCTTCAGAAGTTTGCTGCAGCTCAGATTCAATTAAAGTTCCTCCTACTACCATTCCCCTGTGCACAAGATTTATAGACATATCTGTCAATATAAAACATTGTGGAGGAACATCTTTTTTACATGTATGCAAAGTACTTTCTGCTTTGCCTTTCAACTTGCTGTTTAATAATATTAAAAATAACATTAATATGAGTTTCTACTTAGGTTTTCAAATTGACCCTGGTGGGTTTTTCGACTCAAATGTTATTAGCAACCCAAACAAGTTGAGTCATGACTGAATTTTCTCATGCATATGTAATAACTTACCAGTTGTCATTGCAAACACAATACTTTTCAAATAATTAAAACACTTTTCAGACAATTCAAGATTACAGATGAGGAAAGACTGTACACTAAGCATATGGCCTCAATTTCAAGGAAATATACTTCAATATGTACATGAAACATTGTTCATGTATCATATTTATCAACATGATAGACCTGCCAGCCCTCTTAGTGTTCTTTGGAGAAATATATTTTTAAACTCAGTTGACATTCTTTTTTGTAGCAAATCAATCCTCAAACTCACACTTTTCTTTAGAATATAATGTACCCCATACTATACTGGACCTTATATGCACACATATATATTATATATACAGAAAGAGAGCTATGCTTATAATGAAAAATATAAAACTGAAATTTACTTTCTGGATTTGGCTTTATAGTGTCTAAAGCAACAGTACTATAATATAAACATCAAATTATAGTTGATTCACTATTTCTAGGGTTTCCCTTAAAGGGATTCTCATATTTCCCCAGCTGTTTTTGCACTTCCTTTTCCATATAAGATGTAAAAAGTTTGGATGCCCCCATGAAAAATAAATAGAGCGTGCCTTTTGAGCAAGTAATTATCATCTAAGCAGAGATTGAGTCAAAGGATGTGTCTTATCAGGCTATATCATGGTACTAGGACACCATCCTCCCACTGAGGACACCTGAGTTTGGTGGGACTTAGTTTGCCCCAGTTGAGGTCCCAAGAAGTCAGCAGGGACCCTGAGCTTAGGATACTGATGCAAGTGATGGAGAGGTCAAGGGCAGAAGAGACGGGACCAGGTAGGGCAGGGTACAGCCAGGGAGGAAAAATATAGAGATAAGAAAAAAAACCTACTGGGGAGAAAAATAAAATGTGGTTTTCCAAAACAGTTAGGAAGAAGAGTCAGAAAGGACGAGCAATCAGGTTTTAGAAGTATTTTGATTGAATTAATGGAGGCAAAGATAATAGGAAAAAGCTGAGTGGGAGGAGATGACAAATAAGTATTTTATGAAATAAGGACAACCCAAAGAAATGTAGACAAGTGTAATTTAAAATGTAATTTATAAATTTATTTATCTGCATTTCCATTAAGAACAGAATAAATGTACAACTAATGTCTCTAATAAAAGACAGTTCAAGCTAAATGAACATTTTCTATTTCTGACTCCCAAAAAGTTATTGAGTGGTTTCATAGAGTATGTTTAAGTGATTTTTGTAAACAAATCAAAAATGTGTATTTATATTTATATGAAAGTTTTTGTTTCAAGAAAAAAGGTTATTTCTATTTGTCTTTGAATTAAAATGTTTAGTAGAATTAATTTTCCCCCTGCATTTCTCTCCATTTAGTCAGAACTAAAAAAAGCAACATAATTGGCAACAGCAAAATTTCCCCCTCTCCAGAGCACCACCAGCTCTTGCAATTATTTCACAACCACTGCAGTTCCCCTGCCGTGTGTCATTCTTGACTTAAAGTTATTCAGAAAAGCTATTAAGGACTACATAATTGTGAGCAAATTGATGGTAATAAAGACAAGATCAACCAACATGACTGAGGGGCTGGAGGGACTGATTTATGAGGAAAGATGAAAAGAGAGACAGTAAATATGTATAGCTTGGCCAAATGATAGCTGGGGGTGGAGAGCAGGATAAACATCTACAAGGGCTCTATTTGAAAAATGTTGTCATCAGCAGGGGCCAGAAACATCCGTTGTGTAACTTGACTCAAGTCTACTTCAGTGGAGTTACCTTGGGAATGGATGTGGCCATGAGTGAGTGAGAGTGAATAAGGAGCTGTTATGGTAAGTCTGAGGGAATATAACTGAAAGGCATGAGAATTGGAGCAAAAAGTAAGTGTAACCTGCATATTTTCAGGAAAATCTTACCAGTGAGATCTAGAAGACTAATGAATTAGTTAACGAATGAAGAGCACTTTGAACACGAAAAATGCTGTTCTGCTCCAGCTAAGCATTATTATTAAGAGTAGAGCTAAGCAAATAATTTGTACTGAATTATACATTCAACTAGTTAAGAGTTTGATTTTTAAAGGCATCTGTGGGAATTAGGTGCTCAATACATGGGTGAGTCATGTAAGTTTAGATGCTACATGTCTTGCAGCTCTCATCATTAGATAGAAAACACACATGATGTGTGAGTGTTCAGGCACACATGAACCAGCACACACTAGGAAAGTAGACTGAGAAGTTCTAGCAAGACTCTGAAGGATTTTTCAACATAGATGTTGGTAGAACAAATTCACAGAGTTCTCCCACTTTGCTTCGTGACATGCCTCACTTTGTTTTACTGACTCAGAGTTTCCAAGGATTCATGTATTACCAAGCAGAATTAATGATCACAAAAAATCTATGTTTTGCTAATTTTTATTTTAAACATGTTAGTTCATAGGGTGGGTTCTGGTGCTGTAAATACATTCCTTTGCTAGAATTGAGTTGTGTCAATTCTAAGTATGATCTTAATCATAGACATCAGAGCCAGAACAAAAAACTAAGAGTGACCATTGCATTTATTTACATCTTCAGAGCAATTCCCAGCTCCACCCTAACACTTTTTGAATGATCCATCTTGAACAGATCAAAGTCTTCAACCTTGGGACTAAAATACAATTTTTCCAAAGCTAAAGAGATTTCTTTCTTCCTTTCTGAACAAGTGGTATAGAAAAAACTCCTGATCTTTTTTTTTTTTTTTTTTAAGAGATTTCAACAATTTCATCTTTATGTTTTGTAAATTTTCTAGAGCAGGGTCAATTTCTTAGTGTAGCATGTTACAGGTAATAGCTGTCATTTCATTTGCAATGTTCTTAGGCCATCATAATCTGGATAAAAACAGTAATATGTGTGAGATATCGGTGATAAAAACACAAAGTAAAAGATGTGACATTAATTAATCACCAAATCATCTCTCTAATGCGGGACAAACACACAAAGAAAAAGAATTAGTATAAAAATTACGAAACAGGTATTGCTATCAGATGTCACTTCAGGCACATTAACAGAGGAAGAAGACAGGCAAAGTGTTTCTAGCAGTAAAGCAGACAAACACTTCAGATCAAGTATTACTGAGAGGCAAGGTTCAATGGTAATGTGTATGTGTATACATATTTGCACATAAATATTCATGTGAGACGAAAAAAAAAAAAGAAAAAAAAAAGAGGCCTTTGTCAGGAATGGGGTGGTTTTCTTGTGGTTCTGTGACCCAATAAAAAAGTCTTACTAATTAAGCTATTTAAAAATACTATTTCCAATGGGGGATATACTAAAAGATTGTGAAATAATTTTTTTTCTAGAATTTCTGACCAATGAAACAAACTAAAATACTGTGGGCAAACTAGCTGACGAGCAATGGAAAATAATCTAAAAAAATATTGAGAATTTATTGCTTATAATCAGCATTACAACTGATAAAAGTAAACAAAACACAAGGCCATATATGACCTTATGTTCAAATGTAGTGTTTGCATGCTCCAGATATAGTAAAAGTTATGACAAAGTAACCAAAATATCCCCTCAAAAAGTGATTTTTGGACCCAGAACAAGCCAAGCTTAGAAGAGACTGCATACTTTAGGTTAACATGGGGAGATCTTTTGTAAAAAAAAAAAAAAA